>JAFMSR010000010.1:42496427-42547526 GCA_022818135.1 Saxidomus purpurata | reverse complement strand
AAATTAATGTTAATATCGCTCTTATTTACTTGCTAAGGATAATGGAAGTGTATTCAATGAGATGGTAACAAAACACATAAACCATTCAGTTGTTACAAATACATCAGTGCCATTCAGTCTAGGTAATGTGTAATTGCATGATGAAGACAGTTACCTGGAATATCTCCTACTGCCGTGGCTTCTGTTACCAAGTCTTGAACAATCGTACGCATAATGTCCAGTGTCACCGCATTCATAACATCTGTCATCTGGACGGAATGGTCGTCCCCTTCTACCTCCGCCACCGCGTCCACCACGCAGCCAAGGTTTTGGACGCACTTTTCCCGTGGAATGTTCCACTCTTATACGGGAACCATTGAGACTCCTGCAAGGACAGGTCACATTCAAACAAGAGCTATTGAAGGTGATGAATAATCTCACAAATGAAACTTTGACTCACTGACTGAATGTACATGTACTAGTGATTAAGGTGCAAATTTAGCTAGTAAAGCAAATATATATATATCTGACTCACCTGCAACTACCATTACAATTCAAAGGTATTTATGAAGATGTATATGTATCAATGAAGAGATTGAATCAAAAGCATCCTATTTTAGTATATCACTTTTCTAGAACAAATATTAACTGTGTGGGTTAAAAGTTAACATCTCTGTGAAATAAAATTGTGTAACTTGGTGAAACTGCATCACATTAAAGTCAGATTTTTAGCAACTGAAAGTGACACAAAGCCCGAGACTGTATGTTTTTAAATTCACACAATTAATGCAGAAAACACAAAAAAGGACATACGTTCCATCAAGGCCTCTCACAGCATCTTCGGCATCCCTGTTATCTTCAAACTCCACAAAAGCAAAACCATCAGGATTTCTTGCTACCCAAACACTCCTCAACCTTCCATAGTAACTGAATGCTCGTTCTACATCTTTCTCGTTGGTATCTCGGGCCAGGTCTCCAACATATATTTTACAGTCTAAGTCGCCTCTCCGGGACATCACTGACTAAAACACAGAAACAACTGTTATCAAAACAACCTGCTGTATCAGTAATGCTCAAAGCTAGGCTAAAAATAAAGAAGAGTAATGAAAAATCAAATTGGGTACTATTAGCATTGGACACTGGAACTATTTAAAAACAAGAGCTGTCAGTAGGTCAGTGCGCTCGACTTTTTTAGTGCTTGCCAATAAAACAAAACTTTGACAGTTAAGGGCACACAAGACTTTAACTAGGAATTTCTAAGTACAAATCAAGAAACATTTTCACAGAGTTATCTTCTCCTGCTAATGTTTGGGGATCATAATGGTACATAACTTTATTTTTCCATGTACAATTTTATTTTATTCTGATTTATTCTAGCTCGATTGTGAAGACAGCTTTGAGCTTATCGAGTCACTCTCCAGTCCGCTACCTGGAAAAACCAGTACTGGTGTCATACCAGGAGAACGGTCATGACGTTGGTGGGGCTCAAACATACAACCTCCAGGTACAATCAGTGATTGGGAAGGGAGTGTGCAGTGCAAACTTTCCCATTCATCATCCCTAAGTGTGCTTTAAGATCTAGTCAAATTCATTATGTTCAATGATTTTTTTTCGTATTTTTTACAGCCGAATATCGGCTGTTTCCCTTAGCCAAAAAACGCTGTATTTTCCCCTAAAAATGTCATATTTTCCCCTAATGAAAGTGGTATTTTCCCCTTGGAGTTTTAAGAAAATGTTCTGTAATATGCACAGCGAAATATTTTATGAAAATCGGCGTTTGAAAACAAAGAACGCATTGCGTATCGCGGCTGTCTGCGGTAGTAGCCGATTCCGGGTCCGGACGGGTTACGGGAAATAGTCATTACCGATCATCGTCATTGCGACGATTGATTCACACAAACATCTTTTGAAATTGAAAACACAACAACAACAAAATGTAATTTAAATTGAAAAGCTGAAAATTATGTCGCATAATAGCAGATTTTATGTTAAGAGATTAACAAAAAAAAGATGGAAAGGGAATTCCAAAAATATTTTCATTTCTGAAAAAAGGTAACACATCTCCTGTCAGTAGTTCTGATCAACATGTCTCAAATTTAGGGGCTTGAAGGACAGGAAAATGTCATTGTAGACTTTACTTGACATGTTGCAATAATGAATTAAATGGTTGATAAATTAATGTGTGTCAGTTTATATTGTGTTTGTTTATATTATGTTATGGAATTCTAATGTTTAGGTTTCTAAGTTGGATTTTCCCCTTTTCATGATTTATCGCGCTCTATTTTCCCCTCCAGAAAGCCACAGGTTGTTTTAAAAAATCCAAAAAAAATCACTGATGTTGTATTTGGTGAATAGTTTGCGGGTACAATTAATCACTATACAGTCAAGTTAAACTAAGTGTCCATTGTATTTGGGCATGTTGGGTAAATGCCCATTGCTTGTGCAAGAAAGGGGGCACTTAACCCATACAAGGAAAATCCCGTTTCAATCACTGTACAATTAGGGAATCTGTACAGTGTACGCTGTTGAACAGGCTGGTAACATTGCCTGATCAGGCTTAGAAGCCTAATCAAGCTTTTATTGCCTGATCAGGCTGAAATTTATCAATAGAAATGATCTTTTTTGTAAATATTTTGGTAAGTATTTTATAGATAACTTTTGAAGTCTTACAATATGTTACATGCAACATTACAGTACCGTATTTCCCCGCCTATAAGGCGATCCGCTTATAAGACGACCCCCCTACTTTGCCATGGAAATTGTGTGGTTTTGAATAGACTCATTTATAAGACGAGGCAATTTTTTAATGACCCAGTTACTTTATTTTGTTCAAGTTCGTATGATTTCTAAGCTATTAATTAATTTTTTAATCGCCGATTTTTTTGAGTATTATAAACCAATCTGTGTATTGTCAATTCGGATATTGATTTTTTTTGACACTGAAAAGATAATTGCGTAAATATGTGCCATTGGCTAATTAATCAATTATGAAAACATATGACAGCTTGTATATAATTATTAAGAGTGCCGAGGATCCCCCAAAGTAGCGACAATTACGTCGTAGTTTAAAGACAAAAAAGGATCGAGATGGCAATAAAGTCAATAAAAAATATTTCTTCATTCCCATTGTTACAATTTCTTGGGAGTTATCACAAAATGTTTGCAAAAAATAAGCAAACTTTCGTATTTATAATTAAAAGTTGACAAAACAACCGCGCGACGAATTTTACAAAAAAAATTGTCGGCCTTTTTGTCTAAGCCTCTCGCTCCTTAACAACGACGTAATTGCCGCTAATTTGGGGTATCCTGGGCACTCTTACTAATTATACACAAGCTGCCAGATGTTTTCATAAATTGATTAATCAGCCGATGACACGTATTTACCGGACGCAATTATCGTCTCAAAGTGTCAACAAAAATCAATATCCGAATTAACAATACACAGACTAGACTGATTATCGGGTTTCTTTACAATAAACGCTGTGTAAACGCTTGATTCAGATATCAATTTTAGGCCGCTTATATCATACCGGAAAAAAACAAAAATGACTGCACCACTTATTTTCGCAAAGTTTACCTTCAGATTCTTTAAATAATTGTAAATAGCGACATTTGCGATCGACAGCGGAGGTGAGTTAACACAATAACGTAATTCGCCAATGTACGGAACCGGTAATTGTTCGACTGTCGTCTGCACATAAACACTCGCGGGACGACATTCGGTATTGCCGATTTCATCACAAAATGTATGTAGAATTGATTTTGATTTTTGGTTGATTCTTGTGGCCTCGCTTATAAGACGAGGACCCCACTTTGAGGCAAAAATCGGGACTTTATTTCCTCGTCTTATAAGCGGGGAAATACGGTATGTTAGAAGTCAACATAACCTAACCATAATCAGCCACTTTTTGCGCCAGAATTCTAGCACTTTTACTTTCACTTTCCATGTACTTTTAATGTAAAATAAGCAAAGCCTCTTAAGCAAAATAACTGTAAGTTTTATTTGGATAAAAAGTAGGTGTTTATAACAAGGGAACACCAGCTGAAGAGATGTAGGACTTTCAAAGCAATTTCATTTAATATTTCTTGAAATATTTATATAAATCTTACGATCCTTTTCATAAATTTAAGCCCGATTGGGCAATAAATGCTTGATTTGGCTTTAAAGCTCAATCGGGCATTGTTACCAGCCTGTTGAAAAAGACATTGTGTAATGAGGGTGCCTTTAATATTGACAGTTTGGTAAACATCGATACTGGGCTGTTTTGGGATGGGGCCGTTCTGGACCTACACAATGCTCAATTCAAACAACTGTCAGGTTCGGTCGAAAGCTAGATTAAACTACCCTTTAAATTTAAGGGTGTCAGTAGATTTAGCTGCGAGTTTTGTCAAAAAATCATCGAATGTGACAGGTGTGCTTGTATGTCAAGAGTGAGCAATCCAATCATATGCCTGGATGATTGTTTGTGTGTTTCAAACAAAGAATAAACAGGTTGAAAATGTATTCACCACATCAGTTGTTTGTATACATAAGTTACTCACTGAATGTGTAATGGATTTTATTTTGAAGTATTTCAAGTAGGCCTAACAAGTCAGTATTGAGAGAATGTAAAATAAGATATATCTCAGGTTTGCAGTATTTTCTAACGAAGAAAATTAATTAATTCTTAGACCAATAATAAATCATTAATTAATATGAAATAGCAAAATATACATTTGAAAGGGGAGGTAATAATAACAACACAGAACACTGGTTATTTACCTCCCTTTGTAAGTAATCAAAAGTAATTTTGGCTTGAAAAGGACATAACGTCTTGTTTCTTTTACATGCTTTTCTCTTAACTGGTTGTTTAAATTAAGAATAAATGTTGAGTTGGTGTAATCATCTGTCATTAAGATTAACAAAGTACTAATTTACATGATTTCATATTTTATCTAACTGTAAAAACACGCCATCTGCAAAAATCAATACGGTGAAAAATAGAATAACCAGTGTAAATGTTCTCCTTATTATGTGTATAAACTAGGGCTGTAACGAATACACTAAGGGGCGAATACGATACGTATCACGAATACAGGGTGACGAATACGAATATTTATTCATGAATATGAATACTATACTAAAATCATTTAACAAGTGAACATTATATGGCTTTTGCCAACAATATATTACAGTCTGCTGACTAGATAATAGTACTTTCTTTGTACTCAAATTACTGTGAAATAATACTGTTCAAACGTAAAAAAACACTGAGTAAACATGTAACCTAAAGAGCTCTGGGTTTAAATGATTAGAACTGTTTAGTAAAAAATGACTAAACACGACTATAGAGTAAAGAGGATCTATGATTTCAACGGTTCTCGATGCTAGACATGTTGTTGATGTAGACGGTTTTTGGATGTCGTAAAATGGTAATTCCCAATTGTTGATATCAAATTTTTAATTGAATGTGAAATTTAAATGAATTCAATGAGTTTAAAACCCAGAAAGTTATGAAAATCATTTATTCAATTGTAAACCAACATCAAATATCGGCTCGACGACTTATTAAATAAATGTCGTGAAAATATCTGTCAACTGTTGTGGGTGGGGTATTACGACGAAATAGTGCAAAATGCGCTATGAAACGGAAGCGTTTTCAGTAGATTTCATGTTTTAGGTAAATTCAAATGATTTCAGTTTAAATCATGCAATTTTTATCTATATTCGTAAATATTCGGTTCGGCACATGGCGAATAACGAATACAATTCGGACAAAACTGTATTCGACTAAATCGAATATTCGAATGTATCGTTACAGCCCTAGTATAAACTAACTACCATTTCAAATTAATGCACACTTCAAGTATTAAAATGCACTTACAAAGTTAAATGATTTTTTGGCAAAACTCGCAGCTAAATCTACTGACGCCCTTAAATTTAAAGGGTAGTTTAATCTAGCTTTGGACCGAACCTGACTGTTACGAGCCGAGGGCCTAAGACGCAGCAGATCCATTCAACGAGAAGTATACTCAACCCTGAATGGGTCTCTGTGCCTTATATATACTACCCTAATCCCCATCACATGTACATGGGTTTTAAATTTGCATATTATCATCATATGCGACCGAACGTTTTCACTACGTTCACCGATCGTTACACAACTTTGCACCAGATTGTTTTCACTTTAAACAAAGTAGAATGATTGCAGGTAAAGGTCAAACATATATTATTGAGAAATACTTTTTTCTCCTTTATTTCCATTGGAATGATACAAGAGAACTCTATCCTATATCCATGATAAATTTGATATGATGGTCCATGCCTGCGGCTGTTTGTGTAGGTCGGGTGAGAAAATTACAACATTTGTTCGTAAAAACTATCAGCATATCTAAAATACATTTAAACGAAAATCGTTATGAATTCAAAGTATTTTGCTAACTTCTTGAGTGTAAAAAGTTGCACACCTGAACTAGCTTCAACCTGCGAATTAGAATTTTATGACGCTTCGTTCTTCCCTCGTTTCCAATATGGCTGCCAAATAATCATCAACTGCGCATGCGCGAAATGTTGTGTATAGAAGCCTGGCTGTTCAACCGAACCCGGACCATAAGGCTCCATACTGAAAGTACTTGAGGATCTATTGTCTCTCAACAACACAGTCTGTACACATACATGTGTAAATATCAGGACAACACAGACTGTACACATACATGTGTGAATATCAGGACAACCCTTACACGAGTAAAGTTACTAACTTGAGACACAACTGTCCACACATTTTGACCTTTAACTATATGTGTAAACTTTCCTTTTGAGATAGGAACCCATGTGCTTACCTTTTGTATTCAGTGACTATGTTCAACTACCCTATGAAGAATCATAGCTGTGAATGGTAACTGAGAAGTGGACTTTGACAAAACTGTACTGAAAATTCATAGTTTGCACAACCTTTAATGTCATTCAAAAGTTATGGGATATATTCATAGGGTTGATTGTATTGTGCCAATTAATTGATTCGCATTAAATGTCACAATCAACAGCTACTTCCAGCTTTCATGGAGGAGAATGACCCTGGGTGCCAATTTATGTTGAATTCCAAGTTTTGTAATTTAAAATTCAAAAGTACCTATAGTACGTGGTTCCATAATGTATGACGATGTTCCGATAGTTTATGATCACAAAAACAATATCGGGTAAAAGACTTAAAATTATTCGGCCTGACTAGTTTTTTTTTAGTGTCTCCGGTCTGACTTGTTGCGATCAAAACTGCGTAGAAAAAAAGTTCTATAGAGGACAGAAACCTCGTCGAATTTTTAATTACAAATTTAAAGAAAAACAACAAAATAATATTATGCTATTCCGAAATGTTTTGAAATAATTTAGATCTGATACTATATAATTTTTAAAACAGAAGACAGTATAATACGTAACAACTGAATATATGGAACTACTTGTTTGTATGTTGTTCGTTTGGCCGAAAGGAATCTATACTCTGTTAACATTGGACCGATTGAGAAACAATCGATCCAAAAATCCGATTAAACAACAACAAATTTATATAATTTTTTTTATTCTAACGCACTATCAACGTAACGTCGTTTCTGATTAGTTACGTCGTTTAAATTTGCAACTTTTAAATAACGTTTCTATAGTCGCAAAAATCAAACGGCGTTTTAATTATCGCATTTAAACAAATTTTGCGTTGGAAAAGGGATAACTATTTAGTAATTTTCACATTTGCAACTGTATGTACGATTTAATGGTCGCAAACAGCTTTAACAGCTAAAAAATATCTGCAACCATTAAAAACCGTATATACAGTTGCAAATATCAAAATGGGTAACTTAGGAGACTCGGCAATTTTTTCACTTTTAAACATGGTCCTGTATACTTGCATGACCTTATTGTCATCAAATCAATTGTAATTGTATAGTATTGTGTTGTGCCGTGTCGTGCCGTGCCGTGTCGTGTCGTGTCGTGTCGTGTCGTGTCGTGTCGTGCCGTGCTATGCCGTGCGCCCGCACCGCACCGCACCGCCATTTGTTCTTGTACGGGGAAGTAGGTGCTGCATATTAGAAACTACTCGCATGTACGGCTTACTTCCCTTGTACCAACACGTCCCTTATACTATTTAGTTTATGTTTGAAGTCCAAAGTTTTGTTGTGGTTGTTAGTAAAGATAGCCGAGACAACAGATTTTAGTAAATGTAAAATATAATTCAGATGTAATGCTCCTATCCGTAACCTATGAAGTTGTTCTCCTCGAATTTTATCGTTAGGTTGGAACTGGTACATCTCTGTGGTATTTTGTGATTGTTACTCTTGCTATACGTGATGTTTTACCAAGAAGATAATTTTATTGAATATGTCAGCTTAAATTTCGGTAGTTCACTCATGCATTTACTTTTCAGGCATTGTAACAAACATATACTCTATCGTATTGTTTAGGTTTTATTGTTTATTATAGTTTCATCTATATGTATGCAAAATACACGGAAAAAATGATAATTTATGAACTGTTGCAATTCGTAAAAACACTCCTCTCAATAACACCCTTTAGCAATCTGATGAAGAAGCCGTAGAAATCATTCCACTGACGTCAATGAAACTTTTTTTCCACTTCTATGATGCAATTCGAGGAAATCAATGATGGAAGTGTTTTCGTTTGTATTTGTTTAGCCGCACGCTATACTTTATAGCCGGTCGATCAGCCGTCAGTAAGTCATTGGCCGGACTTTGAGTTTAGTTTAATTATTTCGGCTCGATTGTGAAGAAAGCTTGTAGCTTATCAAGACACTCTCGAGTCCGCTTCCTGGAAAAAACAGTACTGGTGTCATGTGAGGAGGTACGGTCGTGACCCCCAGTGGGGCTCGAACCTGCAATTAACCTCCGGGATGAGCGGCAGACACCTAAACCAGAGACCTCTAAACCACCGCTCCTCTTACTTTGACTTCGACACCGCCGGCTATTCATAATCACGCAAGAGACCACCAAACAATAAAGTTTATAATATAAAAAATAGTATGAACAATATAAAAAATGACCATACATTTGTTAAATATTTAAGAAATAATAAATGCCTCCTTGTATTTTATCGTTGAATAAAATATAGACAGGAATTTGGATGCGTAGTAGATCTAATTAAATCACGAGTGCATAGCTATGCACTATTCACTCGTGATTTAATTACTACGCATCCAAATTCCTGGCTGTATTTAATTCAACGATAAAATATAGGGAAAAATTTATTATTTCGATTCTAACACGTTATTTTCTTTGAAAACAATCCCAAACTTTATTTAGCGCGTAGAAGTACATCTATTGTAACCTTAAAACGCGAGATAAGATTGGACGCCCTTGTTTAGATATGTCACGTTGTTACGTCATTTAGGCACGTCGTCCTTGGAAAAACGTGCTGTATTTTAAAATACAATATAGGCTTTTCCCTATATGTTTATATAGGAAACGCAGCCGTTTGTGTTAGAATATATCTTAATTTATTTTCAAAAGAGCATTACATCTCTGCACGTGAGCTAGTTCTTAAAACGATATTAAATTAATACATATACATAATTATAAATTGAAACTGGTCATTTTAAGCAGACTTTCAGTAATAATAATAATAATAATAATAATAATAATAATAATAATAATAATAATAATAAAGATGATGATGATGATGACGATAATGGTATTCAAATCTAGTTGTAAAATTTAACAGGGCAAATGGTTAAGAAAAATCTCGATGAAAATTTAAAGTTCATATATACCTCTACTACACAACTTGATTAGTCTAGGGTTAATCTCAGGTTAATCTTTGTAAGTTTATGTTGATTTTAACTTCAAAATAAACCATAACATAGTTAATACCCACGAAGGGCTATCAAATTTTAGCATAAATTTATTTATACTACCAAAACATTTACATTTTTCTTGAGAATCGTTCACTAAAATCAATTTTCCATGTTGACGCGCTGGGCAAAAACAATGCTATTTGTGTTGTAATTTTATATAATATTTGTTTCTAAAGCATCACCCAGTTGCAATTAAATATACATTAGCAAGAACCGACAAAACAAATCCATTAATTTATGTTTCTCCCTGTATTTTCGCCTTCTTTATCAACACTTCTCGTGATAATTTATAACTGCAGTAAAAAATACAATTTGTTTTGTAGCGTCAGGTAAGACGCCGTATATATTTTAGTTTATCATTAGTGTGTACGAAACCGAATTTCATTCACGTTGTTCTCCACGTGAGTCGAAAGAAAGCGAAGTCGGCGGAATGTCATATAATATAGGTTACTGTTACAGATAATGTTGTGAAAAGCACATATATCTATGTAGGTATAGCATATAATACCTTGATCTTCTGACCTAGACAGTCAAAAGCTGATATAGTTCAACAATTATAAACTTGACATGTTATACTCGTTTTCCTTGGTTTTTACCATGTATTTTTAGGCTTAAAGTGGTGACACGGGTCACTGGAAGTTGTCCATGTATACTTTCTATAACATTTGTAGTATTCGTATAGTACGGCAGATGGTAAAAGGAAACAAAACACTTTTGGTCGGCGGGTTTGGGAGGTATTCACAAGTACTGGCTTCAGTAAGTGGATGGCTCGAAGGCTAAACCTGTCATTTTTCAGAAATTCAATAACAACCCCCCCCCCACTAAAACAAAACAAAAACGTCTCCCTTGCTATAAAAATGTAATTAAAAGTTCAATTGTGCCCTTGGCATTCTTTTACTCGTTATACTACATTGTATAAAACTTTTAAGACAGCGCACACTGATAAACAAACGCATACTATCCAGGTGAACTCACCGATTTCCCGTCTTTTCGATCACTCCCGATAGGTGTGACATCTAAATAGAGATACTGTACAGTCTGATATGAATACTAACAAGGCTGGGACTGACTCATCGCTGCGATCCAAAACATCTAATTTACTTTCGTTAGCATAACTTATAACTCGGTCATCTTTTTGTGGATCGATTTATTGATACCTTGACGTTTCTAATCAAAAATTAAATGTACGCATTTTTGTGCATGTAATTTTATGAAGTTTATTTCGATTGTTGATTAGAGTATCTCTGGGCAATTTCTGCGGAGTGTGATCAGCTGCCATATTTAGGGGTTAGCATACTTGGTTTTGGAGAAAGTGTAATATTCTGTCGACTTTTCGGGGTATTCTCTTTCGTTTTCGTACTGGTTGTGCTTATTTTCCAAATACTATAAATTTAGTTAAAATTATAATACAGACAAGTGTGGGGTGGCACTTAAAGCCGTCCGCTAAACCTCCACAGTACCCCACTTTGTCTGTAACAAGGCGTTGGTAGGAATACGACCTTTTCATTGAATGACAAATAAAAACTGCAGATTTATGTTAACGACTTAAACCAAATGTGTAAAGACCCAAGTAGATGTAACAATGCAATGCTATACATGCTTACACACTCTACTGATATAACAAAACCGTATACTAGCAAATAATGTGTTTACTGTTGAAAGTAGAATTATATTCTACAGTCAAACCTTTAAACGAATGTCACCCACTGAAAGAACCTAAGCAGTCATGAAAGGTTTAGGACATTATTTTTCTATTTTCCCTTTGGTGCAGTTTTCCTGCAACTAAGATCTTAATACTTCAGTGAACGTACATGTATACATTGTACATTTGCATTATCATAAGTTACGTGCAACCGAGATACCCAAGTGTTTTTCCAATTGAGGGCATCCCAGCCAAAGTCTTTCGAATTCGAATCCGTTCCATATACATGTACATGCCGGTGTCATCAAGAACAATTTATCGAAACGTGCGTCAGAAGGTAGATTCTTTTGTTTATTCTGCAAAACATATGCGTGTTTTTGGCAGACATTAATTTTGGACAATCAGCTGATAGTTGAACTTTAACAGACGATCAAGGCCAGCCGAATATTTCTTGTGATCTAAAATTAAACGTATAACCGATTTATGCAATCATTCTGTTATTTTTAGAAGGCAAGTTAGTTCTTCTAGAAGAATCTGTTAACTTACAATGTGTGAAACACATATCTTGCAACATGTTGTTGTCGAAGTTGATACTTCTTACGAAGTTGGGACTTTCCAAATTTCCCGGCTGTCAAATTCACGTTTGAAAATAAACAAACATAGGAATATTATATCTTCATTGCAAACATTTTTATTTTTTGTTGTTGAAAATTTACTATTAAAATAAAAACGAAGGTAATGTCAAAGTCAGTTAACCATCCCCACCCCAATCTTCAAGCATTTGGTCCCTTTTTTTGATAGCTTCATTGTAGCAGTGAAATTGACATCGGGGATATATAAATGCATTTAGGGCAAGTTGTTTGAAATACGACAGCGCATCAAAGCACGGACGTCTGAGGTACGGGTGGAACGGCCGAAAGAGTGTAATAACCTATTGGGTAAAGTCCGTGAAACTGGTGTAATAGAATACGGCCAAGGCAAATATTATTAAATAGTTGGCAACAAAACAAGTATTACTGCTATAGGCAGGATTATGTTTTTAAGTTGATAACAAGGATATAATGTTTGACAGGACAACGACCAGAAGATTGTTCATATTATCATAGTTACGTTTTATGCATTTGAACATTTGAACTTGTGGAGTGGATTCAATTGGAATGCACTAATGTCTATATAAAATCAGACCAGGTTGAATGGAGCCACGGAATTACGAGTTGTTCTATGAAATCCGAACACCACACATATTTACATAATGAATATAATCTGCTGCTATTGCAGAAGACATCGATAACATACATTGTAATTCTATGTAAATGAAAACAAAAACAACGAACACACAAACGAACAGAGAACGAAAAACGAACAAAGGCAACGGATAAAAAACAATAGAAATATATACAAACGAACGAACCGAGGGACGGACAGACAAACAGACATACACCACTGATAATAAATAATACAGATATAACATGGGTCTTTTGTCATTTCGGTGGAAACCTAAAAAGTTATATTCAAGAAAAACTAATACATGTATATATACATGTATGTACTTGTAACACTTATCCCGCTAGCCTTTGTCACTAATGCAGATCATGATCAGAGCTTACGCAATCTTCATGATCTGCACTGTCCGCTATTCAGCTAGTAAACTTTCACTAGGCACATCCCTGAACCGTAAATGGCACAGCCGGCAAAATTTCAAGAAGAACAAGTCCATTTCAGAAGTCTTGCCTAGTAAGGGTTAAATATGGGTGTTCAAAATTAAGATGCAGTACACATAATAAAGGTAGGTCATTGTTTCATGGAGAATGAACAATGCAGTGACGTATGTGACACCAATTATGGACTGAAAAACGTTTATTATAGCTTAATTACGAGGTCATTAGACAATCGTTATTACCTGCAAACATAAAGAAGTAATATGACGTTATAGTCGTAAACAATCTGATTTTAAACTACTCTTTAGGGAGGCCTTGGTAATTAGATTAGAAATTACATTTATCTGCATGCTGTACTTATTTAAGTCAACTTGACAACCTTTTATCAATTAGTATTGGAAAATCATGAAGAAATTTTAAGAAATCGCCTGGTTTAAATTACTTAGTCATACTAAAGCTTTATTGTTGACAAAAGACAACTTCATATACCTACCCGATATGTTCGGGTTAGAAAGGTCGACTCATTTCAGTGCACATGCGCCAAGTCTTATTGCTGGAATACAACAGGTTTTTGATTTGATTTGATTTGAAGCAAATTTTATAAAAGTCCGACGAGACCACGGCATGACTCCTACCATGCCTTTACCTAACAAAATGTCCAAAAAGGAGAGATTTACCTGACTGCAATTTACAGTCAGTCTCAGCCAAAGAGTGAATTTGATTGGTTGCCAAAAAGTGGGTTAATCGCGGTGACCAATGAGATCTGTGGGTGCGATTGACCTAGTTATACAACGGGTTCAATTATTGTTGTTATAATATAGTGGTTCCAGTACTGCTCTCTGCCCCTCGTGGGGTCTCGACGGAAACTAGGTCAACACACACAACAGGACTTAAATTCGGTCCACTTGTACTTCGGTACATCGACCTAGTAACTGTCGGGGCCTCAGCTAACGACGAGGGAATGACTCTAACAAGAGTCGTTTGTTGTTTGAACGCACACCACAGAAGAAGACCTCCGGGATGAGATGTCCACCTCTGCACTACAAGAATCCCTGTGTGCCGGTGACGTATGCCGGATGACAGAGGACCATCACTCCAACAGCGGGATGGCGACAGGCGGATCTGCACGACAACAGAAGCCCTCCTTACAGTGTTTGTGCTGGGGGGAGGCAACCTTTCTTGCCACGTTCGGACAGGGTCACTCACATCTAGGTCGGAATTGGCCGCATAAGTGACCTACTTTTGGGACTCTAAATTTCTCTTTAGTCAGTGGAACTGGGGAGAAGGACGATTGAGCGACTGACAGCATGTGGTCTGGGAAGCCTGATGGCAGGGGCTGGTACCCCTATTCTCATTGATTAAGCTACAGAGTCGCATCATGTGTTGGACAGCTCGGATACTTGAGATCGCATCATGCAGCAGGAAACCTGGAATGAGTGGTGAGCTTGCTAACCTTTTTTGTTAGTACCCGTAGTGTGGCGTTCGTACGGTTAAGCAGAGAGATATCAATAGGCCTTGTATGTGATGCGGCCGTGGCCGATGCCTGAGTTAATCACTACCACCAGAGTGCTTGCTGTCGCGAATGTTCTCGGATATCTCACCCGGAAAGCTAGCTGATACTGACTGGAAATTGCAGTCAGGTAAATTTCTCCTATTTTTTGGCTTCAAAATTTTGTCTTTTAGGCATGACAGGAGACATGCCGGGGTCTCATCCCGATATTAAGCTAACATACATGCTCTTTGGGACGGACCTTGATAAAATTATCATCAAATCAAATCAAGTGGTTCCAGTATCGTTTATACAGATTTACGATATGGGTTCAACGGTTAAAAAAGCTCGAACCTCAACGAGCCACCCCAGAGTAAGAACAAATAGCCCTAGTGTCCGGTAAGGTGTTGAGGTGACGGCCAAGTTGGGTTCAAACCTTAGAAATCCAACTATATTTTTGCAAACGAACAATACACAAAGTAAATTGCCATAAGCAAATTCAAAACTTTAGAAGGAGTAATTTCTTTCTATGTAGTAGTTAACATGCATCAAAATATGAAAATAAAATAAATATAAATTAATATAATTAAAACAAATTAAATATAAAAGTACAATAAAGAGCCGTAAGTAGACCTACGTGTATATACTGTACAAATATTTACCTGACATAGCCGGACGAATGACTTCTTGACCCAAATAATTTGTTTACAAAACGATATGTGGTCAGCAAATATTTGGCTAGTGACCGACCATAAAACAACAACAACAATCGTCTGCGAACGAGTGACCCCCAAGAATCAGGGCAACATGACAAATGTACCTTTGGGCAATGTATGTCACATGAGTGATTTATATTGTTTACAGTACCGGTCGACTCCAATGAAAGACAGGCGCAGGTTGAAGAGACGGATGCATTTTTCTAAGAGGGTAATTCAGAATTATATATCAGGATGGTAACTATATGAAAAATTATGAAGGGTAATATGACGCTCAAAAATGCATGTTTGTGTGTGTGTGTGTGTGTAGGGGGGGCGGGGGTAGCCATAAATGAGCAGATTTAACAAGTCAATATGTGAGTACCCAAGATATCTTTGCGATAGCGTAGGCATTTTTATTCAACTGTTTTTTATCCTAAATATTGCCGCATTTTGATAATTTGGTCATAAAAACATACCACGTTGACCTATAAAATCTCGATTGACCGATATTCTAAATTTGGCAAGCAAACAACATAAAGTCATATATACATACACTGTTTATATTTGTTTACCTATTATGTTTTGACTTACAAGAACAGTTAATACAAATATTTTTCATTAAAGCCCTTGCCATGGGAAATATATAACGCTTCACTCTCACAAATATTCAGCGTGCACTTTTTGAAAGGGCAGATTTGCAGCTACATTGTAAAACACCTGCATATTTAAAGAAAACACGCATAATCTCAAAAAAGAACTCACTGGATATTACCACCAACTATTCAGAGGGGTCATCACTGAAAGTTTACTAGGCGGACTGAAGATAGCGAAAAGTGCAGACATCACATCCAGAAGATAACTGAAATAGTTGTACACTTTTTTGTACCAATCAATATATCTCACGTTCCGATGTCTACACTTTTCAGGTTTCATACGTTAGAAACTGTTTGCTTTGCCAAGTCTAAGTTTATATTCACACTTAGCTCGCACGGAATGATGTGTTTTATGCTTTAATGCAGGACCGATGTATCGGGCATCCCATGGCAAAACAAACATCTGAATATGTACTTTACATACCATTCGATGTAAACACACATAAAGTGTTAGTATTTAGGACGATCGGTGGTCACCCAGTCTTTGAACTTTACACGACCCCTGTGCAGTGATGCTATAGTTGTTTACAAACATTGCAATCCATTGCTCAAACAGAATGGTATAAGTAAGGTCACACAAAGTTGTCTTCACGAAGAAAAGTGTAACCATAGGATAATGTATCCAGAAAAAGTATAGCGGGTCCCGCAATAGAAGTGGACTTTCCCATTGCGTAACAGTAAAACAATATCCTTCAAGTGGTATTACCTTTCAGTTTGAAGAAAGATGTTAGTCACTTATTTATACAACATAATTATATTGAAAAATGAGCATTGCTGTGTCACAGTTTTATTCCCATTGACTATAGACAAAATAACTTAAAATCTTTTTTGACTATCCTAGTCAAAAATGAGAATCCACCATTTCTGTTAGGTACATGTATATTTTAATTGATACCTTTCAGTGGCAAAAAAAAAAAAAATCCGTTCTTGACCATAACTCAATATGGAAATTTTGACGGGTAATATAGGGGGTAAAGGGAGTAAATTTTTGAATATGTAATTTATAAATGACTACGATAAAATGTGTAGTGACGTAAGTGAAGCCGCGTCCCACTTATGGTAAGCCAACTCATTTCATTTCTTCATTTTTTGTCACTTTAAGTAATCAACAAGCACACAGCTTTTGATAAATGTAAAGATTTGTTGCATACTTCACAATTCTTTCTCAAAAGGAAAATATGTAACAGTGCATCAAGAACAATCTTATCATGTGTCACATTGCTAAATTTCTGCTAGCTAATGAGTAGCTTAATTAATGACACGTGATACTATTTCCTACCAAGTTAGATGAAAGGACACACAAGCTAAACAACAGTATAAAACACTTGTTTCTGGTATGTTACAAACAGAATTGTAAGTGGTAAAAGCCACGGTTGAAGTGGGCGATTATTTAACGATCCATTGAAAATATAACCTTTGTAGCATCAGCCCATTGAAAAAGTAACGGGCCAACAACTTCAGTCTAAAAGCCACGGTCGGAGTGGGCGATTATTTAACGATCCATTGAAAATATAACCTTTGTAGCATCAGCCCATTGAAAAAGTAACGGGCCAACAGTCCATTGAAAAATATAACCTTTGTAGCTTCCAGTGAAGAAATAAATTAGGCGCTATAAGACTTCGCCCAAATCTATGCCATCTGATTGGCTAGAAGTAAGGTAATTAAAAAACGTGACCAATCAACATCTAAAGATTTGAGAAACATTTTGCAGAAATTCATTCATTCTCTTATAAACGATCAGTTCCATCACGGGTGGTGTTTCGAGACACAGTACGTTGTCAAGCTAACCCTGATAAAGAGCTGTTTGTAAAACACGAATGCACACCTAATGTGGGAAAGGTCGAGCTATGCAAGGAACCGTTTTTAAAGTAAAAGTCACTGTGAAATTGGCGTACGCCCTAATAACCTGAAAATGAATAGGGGTCATCTACTGGTAATGACAAATCAAGTTTCGAAAAATGTATGCCGACTGGTTCTTGACTAATGACTCGAAATCCATTTACAAAATAAAAGGTCCCGGTGACCTTGACCTTTGATCTGCTGACCCCAAAATCGATAGGAATCATCTGCTGGTCATGACCAACATCTACTGAAGTTATCATCCGGAAACCGTTCTACTAATCTGGGTCACTGTGACCTTGACCCCTGACATCCTGACCTCAAAATCTACAAGGATCGTCTGCTGGTCATGACCAACCTCCACATCAAGTTTCAAGATGCTAGGTCCAAGCGTTCTCGAGTTATCGTCCGGAATACGTTTTACTATTCTGGGTCACTGTGACATTGACCTACTGACCTCAAAATCAAAAGGGATCATCTGCTTGTCATGACTAACCTCCACATTTAGTTTAAAGATGATAGGCCTTAGTTTTCTCGAGTAATCGTCCGGAAACTGTTTTCTATTCCGGATCCCTGTGACCTTGACCTTTGACCTACTGACCTCAAAATCAATAGGGATCTTCTGCTGGTCATGGCCAACCTCCACATCAAGTTTCAAGATACTAGGCCCGCGCGTTCCCGAGTTATCATCCGGAAACCACTTGGTAGACGGACGGACAGACAGACAGACAGACAGACAGACGGAAGGAAGAACCGACCGACTTCTGTAAAACAACATACCCCTCCTTCTTAGAGGGGGTGGGGAGCATAATAAAATCAGTACAGGTATATAGTGTAAGCTGTATAATATTTTTGTTGGTATTTTTTTAAGCTTTGGAGTACTTGTACATTATAGCAATGTAGTGTTTAGGGGTTCAGAATTAGCATTTTGTTCTTCCAGTGGCATCATCATGACTTCATAATCATGAATTTCTGACATAGAAACCAGGACGCTCAGTACGTCAAAGGAGGATTGTTTTTGCACTTTTAAGAATAATATGATTAAACGATACACAACCGCTTCGTTTTACGTTCAGCATCTATCTTCGACTTGTTGTCAACACAGTTAGAATTTTCCTGGCGCTGGGAACGGAGTGTTTTAGGTGACAATAAATCTATATTGGTACTGACCATCCTTTGGCGATCCTTTTTCGGCTTAATTTGATTTTGATTTGGAAGTCGGCTGCTGGTATAGACTAAAATTAACGTGTACGATACACTACATAATTTTTTATACCTATATGAATATAAAGAAAAAAATGAGAAAGCTGTCACCCGGGCTAAACAACCACCCTTGTCAGACAGCCATCAGTATTGTATATCTGCTTTCCAATAAATACACATGTATTAAACGACCACCCGCTGAAAGTGGCCATGTATTATTTTTTCATTATTTGGTTAGCTATCTTACAAAGGTTAGACGGTATAACATTGAACAAATTGATACCATTGTCTCTCGTTTTGTAATGTTTGTGATAAGCAACAGATAAACAACAAAAATACATTCCAAGACAAGTCAAGACAGTGCATATAGTTCTAGTCGCTTAGTGAGGTGGCAGACACATTCATTCGTCGTAGATTTTTTGTCTCCAATCACAAAAAAGTCGTAACTTAAATAAAATTCGGGAAAAAGTTCAGCCGTTTTTGCGTTGAACCCACGGACTTACGTGTAAATGAGTCCTCATGACGTTGTTTGTTGAACGCCACGACCTTGGGTTTATTGTTTGCCGTTCATTGTTTTGTTATTTTGAATGTTCTTCAACCCAAGGCGTTTTGTTGGAAAAGCGCCTAAACTGTATCAAAGCGGGTATGATAAAATAATCAGTGTATTACAAACAAAGATATAATCCGTCTGCACCTGTTACTATGTTGTGTTTCATGAAAACGTCGTTACTAATACAAATAAATTCATCATACAAACTTTTGGTAGGCGCAGTCATAACACATATCACACCCATTTAGAACAAACATTTCATCCAAGTAAACCATGACTGCATGTGATACATTTCATTATCAAAATACAGTCACATCTGTCCTAAACAGCCACTCAAGGTATTAAAAATGGGTTACTTCAAGTAGGTGACCGCTAACTGTAGATTCGAATTGAAAAGGGACAGCTCGGATACATGAAATTCGGCTGCCGTTTAGACAAGTGGCTGCTTAAAAGAGATAACCACTCACACGGGTTCAACTGTTTGTTATATTTACAATTTGTCTTACACCTGATGGTCATAAAAAGACGAAAGTCATTTTCAAATGGATTTGGGCAACTCAGAGAAGAATACCGTGTAAGGCATGCAATGTTCGGTACAATTTTCGATTCAATTAGACCACTACGTGTTGCGCTTTCATATTTTGGATAACACATTTCGAATTTTGGTAACAGTCCAATTCCCATACAAAACTTCAAAAGTTACAAACGTACAGTTGTGTTTACCGTCGCCGAGGAGGGGATTCACGATCTGGTGGTAACGAGGTTTGACGAACTTCAGAGCCGCAAGTTCGACCCCACATCCGGACAAGACATTAGACTTGGCGAGAGTTAATCGTAAAACTATATTTTATCACGGGCATCTAATAATCATTAAGGGCCTCTGTTTCATTGTATATGCAGATACAATAGTTCTACGATCAACTCTCAGTCGTATATGTGAAAAACTATCTCGCACTACTCAACAAAACCGGCGTTGGTCGTATGGTAACTGGAACTTCGCGTACAGACAGCGAAAATCCGTAATTTCACACTCTTTCCTGAAGTAGGTCTCTTACCAGTGAGTAAAACAAACAGTAACCACATGAATAAATTCCGATACAAGGATACTGTAACCCTCCCCAGAACTGTAAATGGTATGTTTCCGCTTTTGTTAGACACACAAATGAGTTTGTTTCTATAAACCCGAAAAGAGTATTCTTTAGTTACGGCATGCAATTAGTTGCCGGAGCGGACTCTAAATCTATAGTTCGTACCATTTTGACCCACCACGGTGTGACTTCCAAGGAGAGATCTGAGCATAAGGAAGATTTTAACAGGAACCAGGTTCAAACCAACGAATAATACCCGGCCACAACTTTCATTAAATGAAAACATAACACCTCATTGTAAAATACACATGTTATAACGGAAAGGGCGGACGTGAAAACATATGTTTACGAAACCGATGCACTGTAACAGTTTTAAGACACAGTTAGTCAGGTATAGCTAAGCTGTCGGATAAAGAAAATGTAATGTACATTTATGACAAAGATATAAATTAACTTGTCAAGTAATAGCCTATACAAGAAAGGTGTTTAACCGTTATGCTCGAATTTCTTTCTGTATTTGTTTAAATCGCTGAAATACATTTTTGGGCTAACATTTTAACAATCACAATACATGTAATAACGAAAAAGTTACTAAAACAAATAAACCCATGTTATCAACTGCAAATACATTAACTCGGCGTACTAAAAGGCATTAAACACTTTATACCAATGTTTTATTTAAGGGCTTTGTTGTCAGGTAGTCTTTACTCGCAGGTATCTCCATTAAACGGGGTTTCAGCGGTCCCTGATGGTCTTTATTTGCGGGGCGCAGGTGGTCTTTAAAACAGATTTGACTGTATATTGCTTAACCTTGTTAGAGCAATCAGTTTAGGTACACTAGAAGAAGATGGGTGTTAAACACAGGTTTTATGGTGAATTTAAAGGACACACCTATACGGTAGTGTATAAAAGCTAAAACAGATATCATTATGATAATAGTACATACTTGCCGTTTCTCCAAACATACAGTTAAACCTGTGAGCAATGTTGTCGCTAGCTGGAAGATAGTCGATTTTCTACAATCGGTTTTGCTCCGGACCTATTGGGCTTTATTTGTGTCTTTATTCAGTGCTCTGTACCGCATTAATTTTGTCTTAATTCGGTTCATTAATCCACGTTCATTAAAATCCAGTGTCACGAATCTAGAGCATAAATTGCCAAATATATACTTCTACATCACAAAGCCAGTGCTGATAACAAAATTAGATCATTCTAGACCAATGTTCATAGCTTTTTGTTCTCACAATGTAGGTTTAAAGACAGTCACCAATTCATAAAATTAATAATACATGTATATTTATATTTGTATGTTGAATTAAAGGTTGAAAATAATTCTCAATCTCTCCTTTCTTTATTTGGTAAGTCGGTTAAGACGAAAACATTTACGACTGTGATCAAGGTCGTTTCAACACATTGCCAAAAATAACATAACAGGATATAGTTATTATGTACATGTATATAGCCTCTGACAGCAAGAAAAACGACATATAGAAAACAGAATTAAAACAGTTAGTAAACAAAAACAAACATGAATATAAAATTGGACTTGCGATTCAGGTCCATGCCACAGATTTGGATTGAATCAAAACTGCTATACACCTGCAAAAACTTTAGCTGGTATGCCGCGCGTTCGCACATGAAAACTGTCATGTCGCACACTCGATTCTCATACATACATACATACATACATACATACATACATACATACATACATACATACATACATACATACATACATACATACATACATACATACATACATACATACATACATACATACATACATACATACATACATACATACATACATACATACATACATACATACATACATACATACATACATACATACATACATACATACATACATACATACATACATACATACATACATACACATGATTCTAAAGTTACATTCTACGGAGAGTTGATTTATGACCTATAAGTGCAAGATCAAGATAATACAATTAGCTCCATGGTCAAGTTCTAGGACTGCTGTTTCTGACAAGAAGATTTTTATTATATATTTCTATGTTAAAAGTGACCCCCAGGCGGGGCCATCTTTGACCCCCGGGGCATGATTTGATTAAACTTCTTATAGGACCACTACATAATGCTTACAGGTTTAGACAAGACGATTTTTCCATCATATTTCTATGTCTTTCCTATCAGTTGCCATAACAACCAGAGTTTTGCATTAAATTGACTTCTTGGAACAGTTTTAAAAGGGGCCTTAGAGAAAATTGTAGTGAAATCTGGTTGACATTGTCTCAGTGGTTTAGGAGGAGATGTTGTTTGAACGGACGGACGGACGAACGCTAGGCATCCACCGAACAGTGAGCACTTCGTACTAAAATAAGTAAAAAAGAGACTAGTTAAAAGGCTACATACATCAGGAAATTCACTGACGTCTCTCCTGTCATTTGATTAATAATATTTATCATCTTACAAGCCTTAATTAGAGATTAAACACACTGTTTACTAGTTCTAAATAACACAAAAACGTGAGCCAGCAATTGTCAGGATATTTTTGTCAAACATTAATTATCAATATGGCTTCTGTCGAATGACGTCACTGACATATAGAAAAAATGTTGTTTTTGTATGTACATTGTAGTGGTCGTGTTTTTTGTTGTTGAAACTGCACTATTTTGGTACAGAGTTACAATCTTCTACAGAGGAACATGTAGGTTCTTTAACCGTGACCCAACCCACCCCCATGATCAGTGGTTACGGTCGTTGACTTGGAATCACTTTAAATCTCTCACTGCTTCGATCCTTGCTACCGACCTGACTCCTCATGTGAGGAAGTTGGCAGTTTATTACGGAGAATGGTAGACTAATAGTCCTTCCCAGGAACGATTGTTCGGTAACTTGTCCGTTTGTAAATAACTGAAATTCTGTTGAAACGGCCGTGGAACCTCAAGAAAAATAATCCAGGACCCGCTACTTATCTTAAAAGTGGACTTTCCCTCTTGCAACGTGGACAATCCCATTTATTATTCAAACGAGGGCTCACTCAAAATTTACTGACTGAATAGAAAACAGTGCAGATCATGATCAGGCTGCACTGATGCAAAAGTAAAACCACTTGTTCAACATTAGATAAAGGGTAAGCAATACTTTTAATACGTCAGCTTATTGGCTGAAAGCCACTTCAGACACAGGAGGTGGTGGCTACAAAATCTAGTTTGCAGCCATTTTTGACTCTGGGTGCATTTAACTATCGGCATACGGTAGCCATTCCTTAACTATTCTCCATAGTAGTAAGTAGTTGTACCAATTTCGATTTTATTACTAACCGTTTCATAGATATGGTCTCGGACGGACTGACGGACGAATGGACGGACAACGACAAAACTGTATCTCTTCGCCTTCGGCGCAGGATATAAAATGTAGCTTCTCAAAGATGACATAATTAAATTAGAAAATTATGTTATATGGAAAACAACAACAACAAAAACGACTGAATAATTATACAATACGGTGAGACATCCTGCGTAATTTTATTTGTCATGAGTAATTGCAGCTGTCAAACACGATGTAGACTACGTGATAAACATACATGCAAAAAAGTACAAGTGAATACCCAAACAACATGTATATACTACAATCTATGTAAAATGTAAACATATCGGTATAAATTGACCGAGTTTCGCTCTTTGTGTATCAGTGTATGCCTGGTCAAAGCAGGTCACCGTACTGTACTAATGCGGATACAATATCGGTTTACAGTTTTTATTATGCAAACAGTGAATTAAAAAAACAACGGAAAGACTCTCTTCTTCGTTGAAAAACATGGCTGTTTTTGTTGATCAGTAAATGAACAAATATATGGTTTTTTTTAAATAAAGAAAAACAAACAACACCACCATCATCAGCAGCAACAACAACAAAAAGTAACAGTCGGCAATCGATAAATCACCAGAGGTTACGTAACAAGTCTGCCTTCCCCTTTTCACCATGACGACTGGTATCTATATTAACATGATAAAATAATAAATCAAGATAAAGTGTATGGAGAGGAGCTTTTTAAGATATGTTTTCTAGCGTGTGTATGCAGCTATGTGGAAAACATGCACGATTCATGTCAAGGTCAGCGCAAGACTCTACAAACATGTTTATCACTTAAGTCGATCAGACGTCATAGTTGTTCTTTATTTATCCAGGGAATTTATTTTCCTATTGAGTATTTTAATATGTAATATCAACTGAAAGTAAATAGTAGAATTCGGTCAACGTTGCACAAGTAGTTTGTACATATTGACTGTTACAAAGTCAACTTTACTTTAAGTGGTACTTGCACTATTTATCATTAGGAAATAGTCTACTATTAGGAAATAACCTTTAACTTGTCAAAAGTGAATCTATTTCCGTTACTTATTATTATTTTTATATGTAATCAGTCGTGAGTCATTACTCATTAGATTATGTCAACTTGACAGTGGCCATGTATTGTCTAACTAAAGAAATTATTGCCAAATTATACTATAGCGCCTTAAATTCCCAGTACAGTGCCAAACAGGCTTAACACAGTATGGCGCACGTAGCGCATATAAATGTAGTTTCAGCCCAAGTTTGAGCTCCAGTTTTTGACTGATTTACGAACTTGACGACACATTGTACTTGAGTGATCACCCCCATAATCTACTAAATATAGATGTCCCACTATAGATAACAGAATTGCTTACAATAGGTTGGTTTCTGCGTACGCTGGGATGTACTCAAAATATCATAAATTTGTAAATACATAGGTGTATGTTAAACACAACTATACCCTGCATCTCAATGTCTGATATTCCAAGCATTCCGCAAATGTTACATGTTTTTCTGTTATTGTTTGGATCGAATGAATTTATTCAATCGTATCCAAAGTTAACATAGTATTTCAGACCCTTACGGTCGAACTCTTAACACATTTCTTTGTCGAATACGACCGAAAAGTAGTTCTATATATTCAATGAAATAAAAAGAATTGTTATGCATTAAATTGTATTCTGTTTTCATTATGATATATTGATGAATAAATGTAAAAATTACTAAAAATCAACAAGGTATCTGTTCTGTATAGAACTATTTTCCTACGCGGTTTTGATCAGAACAGTTTTCAAGTCAGACCGGAGACACTAAACGACAACTAGTCAGGCCGAATAATGTTGTGTCTTATATCCGATTTTGTGTTTGTGATCATAAACTATCGGAACATCGTAATACGTTATGGAACCACTAGGTACTCTTGAATGTTAAATTACAAAACTCGGATTTCGACATAAAAAACAACGATTCTTTTGTAACTTGGCAACGCCTCTATCATCAAAAGTGCTCGGCCTGACTAGTTGTCATTTCGTGTCTAAACGATTGGCCGAATACACCTTTATGCGTTCAGGTATAAAACTGAAACTTATCAGCAAATTAACTTTACAGAGGCACTTGTAGATGTCTTTTTGAAATATGACAACATATTTTTATGCTTTAAACACGTTGTAATTGTTGTACTTTATGTAAATGCGTGGTTCGAAAATGGTACGAAAATGTCCGCATTTTGCCGATGGGTACGAATAACTAAGAAATCACATAGATCTACATGTCTTAAATACGGTTTTTAAATGTAGACAGAAATGCAATAATCTAAAGGGAAAATCAAATGCATTTCTCTGGATCATGCTGTCATTTACAAAGAACAGAAATTAACTCAATATAAATACAAATAGGACTTATTGTATTGTAACTAAAACTTTCAAACTTTACCATGATTCTTTTGCTACACTAAATTTTGGCGGGTACATTCATACATATTATCATTATTATAATCACCATCATCATCATCATTATTACTTGTTACGAAATACTACTAGAGTCTAGTTTATGTTAAATATGAAAGATTATAGCCTGCTATTAAAACATTCAGTTGTTGTTTTAGACAAGTTTTGAAAATTTAAAACAGCATGGTAGAAAGGCTGGTAATAATAGACCCGGTATATTGCAATTCGTAGTATTTTGGAAGCACTCACGGAGATAGTTAATGTTAGCTGCAAGTTCTTGTTCTACAATAGCTATATACTGAATCAATTTATATCAAAAGATTGATTTATCAATTTTTAGCTTTTCTTTGAAAAACAGAAGAGCCATTGTCATAACCTTCTTGACGTCAGTCGGCACTGTCGTCTTGAATCTGATAAAGCTTTCTTAAAATTCACTTTCTCAGTAACAATTAAAGCCTTAAAACTTCAGACAATTGCTTGGCATCATACAATGGCATCTGTGGCCGAGTGATTAAGGTCACTGACTGATGTTTACTTGTCCCTCATCGCTGTAGGTTCGTGCCCTACTTGGGTCGAATTTTTTTATGTCTAGAAGCTATCTAGGTTCTACTCAGGTGCCCGCTCGTGACTGAAATAATGCCCGAATTGGCACCCAGGATCTTCCTCTTCCATGAAAGCCGGAAGTAGCAATATGACCTAAGCTGTTGAGTGCGTCATTAAATCCGAATCAGTCAATTGGCACAATACAATCAACCCTATGGGCATATCCCATAACTTTTGTATGACATTAAAAGTTGTTCAAACTATGAATTTTCAGTTCAGTTTTGTCAAAATCCATTAATCAGTTATCATTCACGGCTTTAATACTTCATAGGGTAGTTGAACATAGTCACTGAATGCAAAATGTAAGCACCAGGGTTTCTATCTCAAAAGTAAAGTTTACACAAATGGTTAAAGGTCAAAATTTGTGGACAGTTGTGTCTCCAGTTTATAACTTTACTCGTGCAAGAGTTGTCCTGATATTTACACATGTATGTGTACAGTCTGTGTTGTCCTGATATTTATACATGTATGTGTGCAGGCTGTGTTGTTCAGAGACAATCGATCCTCCAGCACTTTCAGTCCTTTGATTTTCCACGGTATAGGCATGCTTTTTGCGTGGTTCGTATAGATGCTCCGTTTCTGGTATCTCCGATACTGTATATAGACAAAAACAAGTTTTTTAACAGCGATAATATTTGACGCTTTGGTTTTGCATATGTAATAGATACAGTACGAGTTTTGCTTTAAAAGTGTCTTCTTACAACCGTAAGAAGTATACTTTATACACAAGCGCAACCAAATTGTCCGAGGCGAAGCCGAGGACAATTTGGTTGCGCTCGTGTATAAAATACACTTCTTACGGTTGTAAGAAGACACTTTTACAGCAAAACGAGTACATGTATCTGACTTGTACGACGTTTGATTAGCAAACATGATTCTTGGAACATTTCTTGCAGGATGTATTGAACTTGTGTGAAAAAAGAACTTTATTAAGTCATTTTGGTACGTATAAATTAGTGCTGAACCTACAGATAATATAGTATCGGCCTAATCTGTTTTGTTTGTTTAAATGTACTTTTTGCACGGGGAATCCGCCCTTGTTTAAGTGGGACTAGAAATGAAGTGGTTGTGCTTGCACCATCAAATAAACGAAGTATTCGAAGGAAAAGGCGAATTCTTCCTTAGTATGTTTTAGTAAATTAAGAATATTTGGAAAGCAAGTGTACGCTTGCAGACATAGAAGATTACTTCACGGGCCACTCCTGAAAGGTAAATTATATACATTCAAGTAACACAATGCGCTATGCATGTACGTTTGCCTCCGCTATCGAGAGGATCGAGCCGCTGACTTGAAATCACCATGACCACCCAGATTAAGAGTCATGAGTTCGAGACCTGCTACCCACCATGTATCTTCATGCGAGAAATTAGCATTTTCATGAGGAGAATTGGAAACTGGTTCTTCCCTAGAAGAATAGTTGGGTAAACTCTGACTGCCCTATAATGTGCAATGTCATTGTATTGCTATACAAACTATGACTTTTACAAATGTATTTTTGAGAAAGTAAAATCATATGGATTTGAACGAAAAAACATCAGAACTTGCCTTGATTGTCAACATACAAATGTAAATATTTCCGTCAACCTATGGAATGAACGGAATTGGTTGTATGTTACCACAACGCCACAAATGATATTCGCTTTCTAAGTAATGAGATCATTAAGGATAATGTGATAGTGATGTGATAGATACATTCGTACAAAAAAGTTAACGACAATAGCATGCGTGCAAGTAAAGATATAATCGTAACGGTTACGTTATCCAATGAATTTTCACAAAACATTGGATTTTTGGATTTCTGTACATTTGTGTGACGTTTTTAACTACTGTTCGTTTTACTCGTTTGTATTGATATCTGCATACAAACATTTTCTGGTACAAATATGTTTCTGGCGATAACTAGGTAACCCTTCAAAATAAGGCAAAAAAGTTCCATCCCGTTCTCCAAGCCGACATTATCAGATTATATTTTTTACCCTAATATCTATATAGGTGTTAAGGACTTTCTACTTTTTTATAAGGCCACTTTCAATACTGGTTCAAGTGACGTTTCAGTCTTCTAAAAATATCTGATGAAACGAATCCGATGAGTTGTGCGCTAAAACTGGTCTCCAGCGGGTATATTAGAAATGCATGTAGTCTAATAACGGCTTTTTTCAAATGAAAAGAATAATCTTACAAATAAAAAATGAACTAATATTACATTTTATATATATTTTACTTTTAAACTTACATATTTCAGAGTAGCGACATAAGCATTTCTAGCACTCTTGCTAATCGCTATCAATAAAAGCACGTGCAAAGCATGCGGTTTTAACAAGATTATTTGTATAAATAAACGTGTACAAAGTGTCCTCTTACAACCGTAAGAGGACACTTTTTGAATAGCTTTGCTGGGGGTAAAGTCGTATAAGTTGTGTTTCCAAAACAGCCTTACGAATTGTTTGTTAGTGCATATAACGAAAGCGCTTTCACGAATTCTCTTGCTATACTAGATTACTCATCACTAAACATTCGGTGACCTAAATACTAAAAGTAATAACATAACACACGAACCGAACTTTGAGAGACATTAAACTGTTGAAAAATCAAGCTTGTCCTTTGGTTGTACAGGCTTTGACTTGTATAGGATGTCCTCGTTTTTTACGCAGCCCATAACCTTTGCGCACCGGTAACGTAATGAAACGGGTAAAAAAAATGAGTCCTCAAAACCTGGCCAATCTTTACAGTGAACGCCTATAACGCATTTGAACGGGGTAAAATTTTCTCTCCTCAAAACCTGACCCCATTTTAGCGTAGGAACCCTGAAAACATTTTTTTTTTAGAAAAAAATCGCCAAATCGAAGCATTTAATTTTAATAGTTTTATTTAAGTTACTTTACAGTCGAATCGATTTCCGGGATATATAGGCATTTCTATTTATATTTTTTAAAACTTCAATTTTCAGGAGACCTTAGATGTATTGAATTCAAATCAATAAAATCAATACAAACGTAAATTTGCTATTTTTTTGCAAAAATAAGAATTACTTGAAATTTTCAAATTGAGTTTGATCACTTTTAGCAAATTTATATGTTTCTTTTCGCGATTCCTTTCAAAAGCCCATATCTAGAACATCCGTATAAAATATAAATACTAATCAATAATATTGATTTTCCTTAGAGTTATTGATCTTTATTGACTTTTTCATTTTACGCATTTTTACGTTACAGGCGTTTCGATATTAAGCCAAACCACGTAAATATTCGTTACAGTGCTTAAAAGAACTACACTTTTAACCAAGGGTCCATAAATACTGGAACGTAAAATAGACGGGTGTTGAAACGTTTTTATTATTGTAGTATTGCAAACAGAAATGATTAAAATATATGTGTACCCCGTTTTCTGTAACGGGGAAAATTGGAATAATTGACGTTATAATGCGATATAAACGATCCTTCCACAACGTTTGGATCCGTACAAATTAGTACATGTGTTGACATAAACATGCGCTTTCTAGTAGTTTTATTTAATAAAATTAGTTGATTGTGCAACGTATTTGTTTTACAAAATATACAAAAGCAAACCACATCATTTGTTCAAAAATGTATTCTTTCTTTCAGAATTCAACATGTGTATAGTTCCTTGTAGCGTTCTTTAAGCGTGTGCATCACGTTTGAGTATCTGTGCGTTGTCAACATGCCTTATCGTCACATAATACTAACTAGTACTGTACAGACTACTTCAATTGTAATAGCAAACTATCCGGTTGCTGTGTTGTGCATCTTGTGGCACACATGTGTAAACGTTGTTCGTTCATGATTGATTATGTAATATATACCTGTCGGTAAAAGATCACATAAAATAAACGAAAAGAAACTAGTCTTAAACTTTTTATCTTACATTAAACTAAAGATACAAGATACAAGTGGTTATATGATAGAATAAAATTATTTGTATGAGTACATAGAAAGTGTAATCAGGCATTACAATTACTGGCCATGCAAGCTAATTGTATGGTAAATATGACCACTGTCGTTGTACCCGCTAATTACGGAACTACTTAACAAACATTTCAACCTGCCTTAGACCTAAGAGTCTAGACCAGCACGCTAGCCACACATCATAAAAATGCATATTATAAGATAGTGGGCACAAAAGTACAAAACCACGAAACACAAATGAATAAGGAAATATAAAACAATACATCACAACTTCCATTACTATATTACGAAAGTCAGACACATGCATTGCCAAACTCAGTGGACGTTAAGTTGTAACAATGTCTACAGTACCCACGAGTTTTCATTCCACACAGACTAGTATAGTTTCACTTTCTTAAAATACTGCCAATACACACCATTTTACTCTTAAAACATTCGTAATGATCAGTTACAAAACAATATGTTCTTAATTTATTTTTTGGCTTTTATGTCCTTTTTAGAAGATCGTCTAGGTCTTTGTACTGACTGATCCCTAGACGGTATTGCAGATGGTTTTGCATCACAGACCGTCTTGAACTTTTCACCATCAGCATATTGCATGCCTGTACCTGTAAAATCAACATAACAGCATTTCATCACTCAAATATATTTTGATTTCATATATATATAATCATATATATTATCATATCCAAAACAAAATCTGGTACCTCTTCATAACCAACATATCAGGAATCCGGAAAACGCTCTTCTACTTGTCAGTCGCCATATTGCGGAATGTTCAAAAGATTTAATTCAAAAATTCAAAATAATGCCTATTTATAAATTACAAGAAACGGACAGATTCGAACGAAGGAGAAAAGAAACGTTATTTATTAACACCTATGATCCAGAACTAAATGCAAAATAACGCATTAATAATAACATAGTGACGCCCCTTAAAAAACAACACAGTAGCGTCCTCCTGGATTTCCTAAATGTGTAAAAGGAATGTAATTACCGGCACATGTAAATGATTGGTAATTGTGAACCACTCACTGCACTCGTGATTATTCCTCTTTGTGCACTAAACTATTTCCACAGACTTGTCCAATTTTATTTAAAAGTGACATTTGGTCCATATTAGCTGAAAACACGTTTCACAGTAAACATGTTTAAACCACAGTAAGTCTATATGAAACTACTTAAAATCAATACTTAGCTTTTAAAACAGAAACAAGAACTACAAAACATTTTGGTTTTATGGCACAACATCACATCGCAAAAACATGTACAAATCTCTAACATTTTGTATCAGGCTTAAAAAGTTACCATTGTTGAAGATTTGTAAACAAAACTATTATTAAAAATAAACTAAAATTATGTAAAGTTTAGTTTTACTATTATAATTCACTTTCTGTTCTATACTATATTTAAATTTCCTTATTTTGACTGGGGCAGTCATATCAGAAAAACACAATTTCAGAAGGTCATCTTTTTAAAATTGTTACATATACAATTGAAATTAAGCCGGTTTTTATGACAATTTAACTTGTTTAATTTTACAATGTAATTTTCCTGGTTATTCTTCACATTGAAAAAATGATAATAATTTCACTTTAACCAGAATGCTGGTACACTACATGAGGAATAAACTAATAAGTGAGCGCAATAAACCTTAATGAAAGCCATATTTGTTTGTTTGCTTTTCACTGGTGTTTCTTTAACTGCATGCATGTATATTTCATTACACATACCAATCATGGTTCTAGTTTGCCGACCTTCAGTAGGTGAAAGGAAAACCTCAAATGTCTGTGTGTATGTGTCTAGTGTAAGAATCTTCCTTTTTCTATTATCATGATATGCGGCAAAGCAATCTCTGGACAATACCAAAAAATAAGCAATTGTATTTTGAACATATTATGATTTGTTCTATTCAAACTATTACTGAATTACTTAGTCTTGCAAGTGTGTCTTTACATATGTTTAAACTCTGAATAAATCATTAAAAGACTGATGTCGCAACATCTTGCCTTTTATTTGCATTTATCATTTTAATATGTTTAAGATCGTAAATTTCATATTTACGAGACATGCGAAACTTTTTGAAGTTGTCTTTTTATATATGACATTATGTTTACAAAAATGTACTTTCTTATTGCCTGCAGGTTTGATTTTTTAATGAATAAAAATAAACTAATCATTGATGTGTTTTATTACAATAGTGTACCTATGGAGATTGACTTTGCAGTCAATACACCCATGTTTGTCTCTTTTGGTCTTCCACTTGGTGTCCGTTTACCTAACCGAAGACAAAGTCTGCACGCCCTTGCGCGACCTTGCATACTATCCTGCTCGTGGCCAGAAACACTTCATCAAACTGTCTTGACGCACGTTTCCGATCACTGAATCCTCCAATCAGTTGTTCAGCAACCTATAATATTTAATATGAAGTAATGTCATTTGATAGAGATGAAGTGTTTACAATGACAGATTTAGTGAAGATATTGACATAAATACACAATTATATTACACGAGGTGTTTTATTAATTTTAAATAGACATAGAAAAATAAAAGTAGACATTGTAATTTGTAGAAAATATGTAAAAAAAATTGGTTTACCTTAAGATGAAACTTTTTGTGCTTAGCTTTTGGGTGCACGTGTTCTTACAGCAGGAAGGCATTTATGAGCGCCAAATCAACTGCACACCATGCAAAGTAGGTCCACCAGCGCGTACACGATCGTTGTAATGAAAAGTTGCTCCGTAGATGATCATGCCGATTCACTCCTCCCACATATTTATTAAATTCTACTATTGCTTTGGGACATGTGAATTCCGACCGCCTCCATTTCCCCTCAGTGTTTCGTTCTTTTTGTTCAACGGTACACTCTCTCCTGTTGTAAACTGGGTTGTAGTAAGTGTTTGAATTGTATACGTGCTTCTTGTCTTTCCATACAGTTGCTACTAATTTTCCATCTCTCGTCTGTCTCTCCATGGATTCATCACGTTTGAGGTTTCTGACTTTGTCATCTTTATTTTTCTTTGTCTTTGATACCTTCAGATCGGGTGGCCAAAATCTGTGGCCTTGATTGATTGATCCAGAAATGTATGTTCCTTTTACAATCAGCGACAACGCCAGTGCAATTGACGTATAAAATTTGCCAATGAAAATGACATGATTTCTGTCCGTTATTGGTTCTGCAAGTGCCTCAACCACATTTTGTGTCAATCCAACTTCTTTCTGTTTTCTGAGGTAGACCATAAAGTCCGACATTGATTTAAAATATAAAACTGTAATGTTAAAAAGCATATATAGACATTCAGTTTACAGAATGCGTATACTATAGGAATAACTGTTTTGTAATTTTGATAATTGCGACTGTATATACGGATTTTAATGGTCGCAAATATTTTTAACGGCGACGGCGTTAGCCGGAGCTGTTAAAACTGTTTGCGACCATTAAAACCGTATATACGGTCGCAAATATCAAAATCACTAAATAGTTATCCCTTTTCTAACGCACAATGTGTCTAAATGCGATAATTAAAACGCCGTTCGAATTTTGCGACTATATATACGCTATTTAATAGTCGCAAATTTAAACGACGTAACCAATCAGAAACGACGTTACATCGGTACTGCGTTAGAAAAATGCATATATACGTTTTGCTCGAATTAAAAGTATCTATCTTCATATCTATCTTCTTCCTGCACTGTTACGAAATGTTGGTTTTTCTGTACTTCGTGTAAAAGAACCTATAAAAAGTTAGCGTTCAAGTGTTTCAAGGACGTAGGCATTTTATGCATTAACCAATCCAAGAATTAATTTCAGAGTTTCGATCGCACCTTGTCCATGAAAACTCTGCATGAAGAACCGGTCGAGTGTGACGTCATGACATGCTTAAATAATTTACTTTTATCTTATCACCAGCATGTACTGTTTCTTGGCATACATCTGATTTCATGCATCATTATCTCGGCTTACATGCGGAAACATTGACCCCGGTTTATAAAATTGTAAAGATTTTTCATATTCCAATGAAAACATCACTCGATGTGAATGAAAGTTACGGTTAAATTTGGAAAAAGCTTGCAAGTCGGCATTTCGTAGGTCGCATGTTAAACATACAGAAATTTGAGCCCTTTCAGTGCAAAAACCGATCTTTTAAAGCAACTATGTGCGCAGTACATGGACTTACTGTGAGCAAGTACAACTTGGCGAATTCTGTGCGATTTATTTAACCTTTACCCTTGTAAATTTCTAAAATGGACTGGCCCCCAATCTGCCAACAAGACTAGTATAATTGTTTTGAAGGGGTGTTCAGTGAAAATGTATAGACTGAACAGCGAACAGTGCAGATCATGATCAGACATGCAGGCCGATCATGATCTGCACTGAAGGCTGAATCATTTACCAAACAGTAGGGTAACGGTTAACACCATTTACACACTGTGATAGTCAGTGGAGCATTTCATGCAAAGGTAATCAGCCTACCCACAAATAATATACATTTGAAGTAAAATACAACAGGTTTACATCAAAAGTCGGATTTCTTGAACTTCTTGAGAAAATACAACTTCACAGGAGTAATAATAAAGAGAACAATGTTTTCTATTTCAAATCACAGTATCAAATGGAATTTTAATACAAATTGAATTTGTAAATAACTCGCTAGTTTTAGATCCAACACTTACACAGTTAAAGTGCTATTAAGTAAGAATGCAAACATATTCAAATTTTTTTTTGCACCAACAAGTTTTTAGATTCAATCATTATGACATATGTACAATGGCTTTGCCCTAAATGCATTTTGTTCATAATAAGTCTAAAATAATGCAGTGAGTAAAAATGCATTCATGTTCTAAGCCTTTTCTCAAATTATATCCACTTTGTGTAGCTTGTCTGTACATATTTCTGGAAATTGTTACATATAATATCATATAGCGACTATATCTGATAAAACAAAACTTCTCATCATGTTTTTGAACTTTTTAATCTCTTCAGAGTCTGAACTTCTATTTCATGAGTATCGGCTGTTTTATACAAATGGCTGCTTAAAAGAGACGACCACTCAACTGTTTGTTATATTTACAATTTATTTTACACACATTTAACTTTAAGAGTAGGACCTGATGGTCATAAAAAGACGAAAGTCATTTTCAATTAGATTTGAGTAACTCAGAGAAGAATACCATGTATATACATGTATATGTAATGCTCGGTACATTAAAAGGACATTTTCGTTTATACTTTTTAATATGTGATTACAGAAGTCAATATCGCGTACAGACAGCGGGCACCAGCAGTTTCACATGCACTCTTTCCAAAAGTAGGTTTTCTGTTACGCATGTATTACAAGAGTACAGTACCTGGTGCACTTTTTTATTTCTCCTATAGGATCTTGCCAGTAAGTAAAACATGAATAAATTCCGAAACACAGGTAACCTCTGATGCTACTGTAGCCAATATTGAAACAACTTAAAAACGCTGAAAGGCAAATCAAAGGACTGAATTTGCTGGAGGATCGATTGTCTCTGAACAACACAGCCTGCACACATACATGTGTAAATATCAGGACAACACAGATTGTACACATCACATGTGTAAATATCAGGACACCCTTGCACGAGTAAAGTTATAAACTGGAGACACAACTGTCCATAAATTTTGACCTTTAACCATTTGTGTAAACTTTACTTTTGAGATAGGAACCCATGTGCTTACATTTTGCATTCAGTGACTATGTTCAACTACCCTATGAAGTATTAAGCTGTGAATGGTAACTGAGAAATGAATTTTGACAAAACTGAACTGAAAATTCATAGTTTGAACAACTTTTAATGCCATTCAAAAGTTATGGGAGATGTCCATACGGTTGATTGTATTGTGCCAATTCATTGATTCGGATTTAACGTCGCACTAAGGTCATATTGCAACGTCCAGCTTTCATGGAGGAGGAAGACCCTGGGTGCCAATTCTGGCATTATTTCAGTCACGAGCGGGCACCTGGGTAGAACCTAGATAGCTCCCAGACATAAAAGAATTCGACCCAAGTAGGGCACGAACCTACAGCGATGAGGGACAAGTAAACATCAGTCAATGACCTCAACCACTCGGCAACAGATGCCATTGTTTGATGCCAAGCAATTGTCTGAAGTTTCAAGGCTTTAATGGTTACTGAGAAAGTGAATTTTAAGAAAGCTTAACCAGATTCAAGACGACAGTGCCGACTGACGTCAAGAAGGTTATGACAATGGCTCTTCTGTTTTTCAAAGAAAAGCTAAAAATTGATAAATCAATCCTTTGTTATAAATTGATTCAGTATATACATATTGTAGAACAAGTACTTGCAGCTTACATTAACTATCCCCGTGAGTGGTTCCAAAATACTGCGAATTGCAATATACCGGGTCTATTGCGCACACCTAGTCATTACCAGCCTTTCTACCATACTGTTTTAAATTTTCATAACTTGTATAAAACAACAACTGAATGTTTTAATAGCAGGCTATTATCTTTCATATTTAACATATACTAGACTCTAGCAGTATTTCGTAACAAGTAATAATGATGATGATTATTATGTTCCTATATAATTAACGTATGTATGAATGTACACACCAAAATTTAGTGTGGTAAAGTTTAGTTTAAACAATATTTATTCTCGAAAATACATAGTATATATACATACATAGTACAAAGGTGTAACAATATAACTGGAGTCTGAAAATAAGCTTTCAAAGAAAACTTATATTAATTCATTTTCCTACTTTGGTAAAGTTTGAAAGTTTTAGTTACAATTTATATTGAGTTAATATTTGTTCTTTGTAAATGACAGCATAATCCAGAGAAATGAATTTGATTTTCCCATTAGATTATTGCATTTCTGTCTATATTTAAAAATCGTAGTTAAGACATGTAGATCTATATTTGTTCTTTGTAAATGACAGCATAATCCAGAGAAATGAATTTGATTTTCCCATTAGATTATTGCATTTCTGTCTATATTTAAAAATCGTAGTTAAGACATGTAGATCTATGTGATTTCTTACAGTTATTCGTACCCAGGTACGAATCGACTTCGCCGAAATGCGGACATTTTCGTACCATTTTCGAACCACGCATTTACATAAAATACAACAATTACAACGTGTTTAAAGCATAAAAATATGTTGTCATATTTCAAAAAGACATCTACAAGTGCCTCTGTAGAGTTAATTTGCTGATAAGTTTCAGTTTTATACCTTAACACATGAAGGCGTATTTTAGACTAGTTTTTCGGAAAATCTTTAGAGACACTAAATGACAACTAGTCAGGCCGAGCACTTTTGATGATAGAGGCGTTGGCAAGTTACAAAAAAATCATAGTTTTTTATGTTGAATTCCGAGTTTTGTAATTTAAAATTCAAGAGTACCTAGTGGTTCGATAACGTATTACGATGTTCCGATAGTTTATGGTCACAAACACAACATCGGATATAAGACACATTATTCGGCCTGACTAGGTGTCTTTTAGTGTCTCCGGTCTGACTTAGAAAACTGTTCTGATCAAAACCGCGCAGGAAACTAGTTCTATACAGAACAGATACCTTGTTGGTTTTTAGTAATTTTTAATGTTTTACATTTATTCATTAATATATCATAATGAAAACAGAATACAAGATAATGCATTACAATTCTTTTTATTTCATTGAATATATAGAACTACTTTTCGGTCGTATTCGACAAAAAAATTGTGTTAAGAGTTCGGCCGTAAGGGTCTGAAATACTCTGTTAACTTTGGATACGATTGAATAAATCCAATCGATCCAAAAAGCAGATTTGGCGGCAAAAAGATACTTGTATGAGACATAAGTGCACAAATGTTTTTGTTTCTATAAACTCGAAGTGGATATACATTAGAGCACAAAGAGCCAATAACGCGGAAGATTCTAACAGGAACTCGTGGTGTGTGGCTCAAACAAACGATCTCATGCTTGATTAATAATACCCAGTGGCAGAATTTCTACCACAACTTTCATTAGGAAGTGTTTTTGTTTCTTTTATCTCGGTTTTTAATAAGTTTTTAAAAAGTAAGGTTCAGAACTGAAGTGGTTATTAACAGTTAAACTGTGTGAGCACTATACCAAAAATTCAGGGAACTAGTGTTAATTTGAAAATATTTGTGCAGCTATCTATGAAATATTTGAAGAAAAAATGCAAATTCGGGAAAACAACATCAAAGAAGGCCATAGAAACCACCGGTTTAATGTGCTATAAAGAGCACATACAGGCCTTGGACTGTATATGAACTATATGAAACATAACCAGTAAAAGGTACACACTCGTGTTATAACGGAAAAGGCGGACGTGCCTCTTACGAACAAAACATATGTTTACGAGACCGATATACTGTAACAGTTTTAAGACACCGTTAGTCAGGTATAGCCTTAACTGTTAAGTTGTCGGATAAAGATATATATGTTCATTTATGACAAAGATATAAATTAACTTGTCAAGTAGTAGTCCTATACCAAAAAGGTGTTTAACCGTTATGCTCGAATTTCTTTCTGTATTTGTTTAGATCACTGAAATACATTTTTTCGGCTAAAATTTTATCAACCACAATTGATAACAAAAAAGATACTGAAACAAATAATAATAATAATATCTTTATTACCTCCACAAACGGGAGAGCAGAATGACAAACAAATAAAGAACAATACATAAATACTAGGGATGGGAACGAATATTCGAATATTCGAAAATCGGCCGAATATTCGAATGCGAAAATCAAATTCGAATATTCGTAAATTATTATTTTTTTTTAAATAGGTAGCAATCTAAAGAATGCTAATTATGCCGAATAAAACCGTTTGTTCTGTATTGTTTGTTTAGAGCGTGTCAAAAATTTCCCAATTAACAGGAAAATTGCAATGCATAATTGACAGGGGGGCATCGTTACGGATTAGCAGTTTGCATCAGGTGTTATTGTGGTGACTTTATCTTTTGTTCATTTTAATTGTCGCCTGTTTTATGTAACAAATTTTAAAAGTTGTTTATCTCACAATGTTCCAGGATCAACGTCATGTTTACGGAAACGAATAACCAATCACGCTTATACATGTATTAACTCAACTGATATAACTCTTTCGTTGTCCAATCATTCAGAATAACTCAAATATTTTCCTTTAATAAATATGTTTGAAATTATTTTTTAACATCCTTACTTTAAGTTTGATCTTCGCTAAACGATATTAATTTACTGTACGCTCTATCCAAGTTTCAACAGTATTTCAGTTATGTCAGGCGTATACTTTCCTAACTTGACCACGGAGGCAGTCACAATGAATGAAAAAAAAAACAAAAAAAAAAACCAGCCCTGCACGATAATTAATGCACAGCATTCATCTACCTCTAAAATTGAAAAGGGAGATAATTACTTTTTCTTTAACTCAAATTAGTCGACTATCTAGAAAAATGCAAAATTCTTATTTTTAATTATTAAAATTTATTAATATTATACACAAGAAAAATATAAAAACCGGTTGAAATATTATCCAAACTTTTACTTGCGAAAATTATTTTTCTTTCCATTTATATACAGTTAGACATTCATAGTTTATAGAAAAGGGAGGTAATCTGTTTTACTTTAATTCCATTTAACGGCTATTCTGAAAGAATACTAATTTGTTTTTTTCAAAAATCTTTATACATACAAATATTTTACGTAATACAAAGATAAAATCGTGAAATGCTAGCCAAACTTCTCCTTGTGGAAAATTAATAATTTGTTTCTTTATATACCGTTTTAAAGTAAACACTTTCATACTAAACATACTGTAGTGGCGTATCCGTCGTGTTAAGAAAATATACATGGACACCACAAAACGAATATTCGAATATATTCGAATATGCTAAACCGAATACTCGAATATTGATTTTAGTATTCGTTCCCATCCCTAATAAATACACATACAAACAAACTATCAAAATCTACATGAACATGACAAGTATTAAACACCTATATTATACAATATACACATATATACAGAGACTAGAAGTCAACACACAGTCAGTTCTGGTGTTGTTGTTTTTTTTTAATATAAGCGAGATACCATATAGTGCTCCTTACCGAAACGAAATGCAAGAAAAAACACATGTATATACACTAAACAGTTTAGGGCGTTATAATTCTGGCTGCATAAAACAAGTGACTGTTTACCGAATGTAACCGCTTAACTAGGTTCATATATATATAAATATCGCAAGACATTTTACTATTTATTCCAAAAAGAGATATCTCTTTGAAAGAGCTATCTTTCGTTTAAATAGAAATAACTCTTTCTCTTTGAGAGATATCTTTGTATCACAAAAAGAAATCTCCTGAACTTTAAGAGATATCTCTTTTACTTACATGGATATATGTTTAACATCATTTGAGAGATATCCTTCTGTTTTTGAGATATCTTTCTCAAAGTTACATAGATATCTCTCAAAGTTTAAGATATATATCTTTATTTTAAACAGATATGTCTCTTTTTCAGATATATCTTTTGAGGAAGGAGAGTACGGTAGAGAGATATCTCTATTACAATGAGAGATATCTCTTTAGTATTGGGAGATATCTTTCAAAACAGGAGAGATATCTCTATTAAAAGAAAGATATCTCCTTATTTACAGGTGATATCTCTATGAAATCAGAGAAATATCTTTTTTTTAATTAAATAGTAAATTGGCTTGCCATAAACAATCGCATTTGCTATGATATTACTATACATGTCATAACACAAGCACCATCATAATATATCAGTGTGAATTAAAGGACACATCTATACGGAAGTGTTTTAAAGCAAAACAGATATCATTTTCAGAGAACGGAACTATGATGATTTCTCTGAACATACAGATAAACCTGTGAGCAATCGAAAGAAGCTATTTTGGGTTTTAATTGACATATGGTGCAGCATGGTCTTTATTCAGTGCTCTGTAACATAGGGTTAATGTACATTAATGCATAAACGTTCTTTTGTCTTAATTCGGTTAGTGTTACCACGTTCATTAAAATCCAGTGTCACGAATATCGAGCATTATATTGCCAAATATATACATGCTGATAACAAAATACTGCCGACTTAATGAGATCACTCTAGACTGATTTTTCTTGTGATAAAACCGATTTTTATAGGTTTTTGTTCTCGCAAAGTAGTTTTAAAGACAGTCACTAATTAATAAATGATAAATTAAATTAAATTTGTTTGTTGTATTAAAGGTATCTCTACATTGTATATAGAAAACAGTTCTCAAGCCTTCCTTTCTTTATTTCTTAAGTCGGTTAAGACGAAAACATTTATTACGACTGTGATCAAGGTCGTTTTAACACATTGCCAAAATAGCATAACAGGATACAGTAAAATGTAAAATATGTGAAGTTATCTAGAAGATGGGAATTATAGCCCCTGAGAGTAAGAATAACGACATGTAGAAAAAAATACAAACATTGAGTAAACAATAACAAACATGGATACCAAACAGGACTTACGATACAGATCCATGCCACAGAGTTTGGATTGAATCCAGGCTGCTATATACATTTTACTAGCCTAATTAATTTGGCGTTTCAGTGTGACCCCTTTCACAGATCTGATATTTTATAACTGTCACACATTTACGTCTAATTTTAATGTGCTCCATAATAAGCAGAAAGTGTAGTTTCAATATCAGGTACAACCGGCGCATAATACACAATTTACCTACTTCAAAAGACAATTTTCTGCTCTAAAATGATGAATTAAATATCACTGTAAATGAAAACCTAAATTTTTATGAAAAATCTCTCCACTTTATGAAAATCTGAATGTTTAAACCTAAACACAAGGCATGATACGCCGTTTATTTTCATATTTCACCGATTGATGCAGGTGTGTAGATAGGTAAATGTAACTTAGAATTGTGTTAGCATCATTTTAAAACTTAATCCTATCATGTTAAATCATAAATACATTTAAATATTGGGTTTTATTGCATTTATAAGTGCCCAACAGAATTTCGTCGGGGATGTGTTCCCAGCTATTTGCACATCAAAGTGAGACGTAGAAGGCGGACAACCTGTAAAATCGGTTTGCCTTCGGAGTGGAAATAGTGAGACTAACATTTTACCTGCAAAAGCCACACACCTCTAGAAACTTAAGCGGGTATGCGCGCTCGCACATGAAAACTGTCATATCGCACATTCGATTCTAATACATACATGATACATGTATTAGAATACGAAAGTTACATTCTATGGAGAGTTGATTTATGACCTATAGGTGTAAGATCAAGACAATACAATTAGCTCCACGGTCAAGCCTCTGCCTTTCGGTATTCTTATAGTCGTGAAATTAGTGTGAAACAGAACAGTGCTATTCATAAAATATCTAAGTAAGCTCTAAGCCTTGCGTTTTCCAACAAGAAGTCTTTTGAAAGTTGTTCAAATAAAGTGAATCCCTGGGATAAATTTTGACCCTGGAAGAGGTCAACTACACAATGCTTCAAACTAAATATCCAAGCTCTAGGACGCCTGTTTCTGACAAGAAGATTTTTATTATATATTTCTATGTTAAAAGTGACCTCCAGGCGGGGCCATCTTTGACCCCCGGGGCATGATTTGATTAAACTTCTTATAGGACCACTACATAATGCTTACATGCTAGCCATCTAAGTTCTGTGCCTTGTGGTTTAGACAAGACGATTTTTCCATCATATTTCTATGTCTTTCCTATCAGTTGCCATAACAACCAGAGTTTTGCATTAAATTGACTTCTTGGAACAGTTTTAAAAGGGGCCTTAGAGAAAATTGTAGTGAAATCTGGTTGACATTGTCTCAGTGGTTTAGGAGGAGATGTTGTTTGAACGGACGGACGGACGAACGCTAGGCATCCACCGAACAGTGAGCACTTCGTACTAAAATAAGTAAAAAAGAGACTAGTTAAAAGGCTACATACATCAGGAAATTCACTGACGTCTCTCCTGTCATTTGATTAATAATATTTATCATCTTACAAGCCTTAATTAGAGATTAAACACACTGTTTACCAGTTCTAAATAACACAAAAACGTGAGCCAGCAATTGTCAGGATATTTTTGTCAAACATTAATTATCAATATGGCTTCTGTCGAATGACGTCACTGACATGTTAATGTTGTTTTTGTATGTACAGTGCAGTGGTCGTGTTTTTTGTTGTTGAAAATTTCACTATTTTGGTGCAGGGCAGAATCCATGAGTTACAATCTTCTACAGAAGAACATGTAGGTTCTTTAACCGTGACCCAACCCACCCCTATGACCAGTGGTTAACTTGGTCGTTGACTTAGAATCACTTTAAACCTCTCATTGATTTAGGGTCAAGGGTTCGATCCTCGCTTCCGACCTGACTCCTCATGTGAAGAAGTTGACAGTTTAATACGAAGAATGGAAGACTAACATTCCTTTCCATGAACGCTTGTTCGGCAATTTGTCCGTTTGTAAATAACTGAAATTCTGTTGAAACGGCCATGAAACCTCCAGGAAAAATCCCGGACCCGCTATTTATCTTAAAAGTAGACTTTGGGACTGTCCAAATTACTATTCAAACGGGGGCTCACTCAAAATTTACTGACTGAATAGCAAACAGTGCAGATCATGACCAGGCTGCGCTGATGCAAAGCTAAAACCACTTGTCCACCATTAGATATAGGGTCATCGCCGAATACCCACGTTCCCCTATTTACGCTATGCTTCTTTGCTGAATACAGGAGTGATATAGGGTAAGCAATAAGTTAGCTTGACGTGTTGAAGTGGTTAAAGCAACCTGCAGTGGCTACAAAATGTAACTTGCAGCCATTTGTGATATACGGTAGCCATTCTTGTACCAACTTACCATTTCTTATAATATAGATATGACCTCGGACGGAATGACGGACGAATGGAAAGAAAACGACAAAACTATATCGGAGCATTCAATTACCTGCTTCTTAAAAATGACATAATTGCTATAACCGACTTAATTACAAAATGATGTTATATATTGGAAACTGATTGACAACAACAAAACAACTGATATGAATAATTATACAATACGGTGAAACAGCTGGGCTATGAGTAATTGCAGCTGTTAAACACGATGCTGACTTTTGAAGCGATAAACATACACGCAAAAACGTACAAGTCTACATAGCACTGTCTATGTACACATGTACAATGTAAACAGACCACTGAAAAAATATCGGTATAAATTAACCGAGTTTCGCTCTTTGTGTCAAGTCAGGTCACCGTACTGTATTAATACGGTAAAGGTATCGGTTTACAGTTTGTATTTATTATGCAAAAGGACGCCTAGCTAGTAAATGACGCGATAATTTAACATAAAACAAAATGTTCACGAACGACTATCTTCTTTGTTGAAAAAACATGGCTTTTTGTGGATCAGTGAATGTACAAAATAAAGAAAAACAAACAATTTACACCACCATCACCAGCAACTATAACAACAAAAATAACAGTCGTTCATCGATAAATCACAAGAGTCTGCCTTCCCCTTTTTTGACATCATGACTTCTGGAATGGCTATATCTAGTTAATAGAAGATAAAATAATAAATCAAGATAAATTGTATGATGAGGAGCTTTCTAAGATATGTTTTCTAGCGTGTGTATGCAGCTATGTGGAAAACATGCACGATTCCTGTCAAGGTCAGCCTATGACTTTACAAAACATGTTTATCACTTAATTCGATCACACGTCATAGTTGTTCTTTATTTATCCAGGGTATTTATTTTCCTATCGAGTATTTTAATAATACGCACTTTTAATATAAACTCAAAGTAAATAGTAGAATTCGGTTAACGCATAGTACTTTGTACTTATTAACAACTTTACTTTAAGTGGTACTTAAAAACGCGTAGTACTTGCCATTAGTAAAAACTTATATTAGGAAATAACCTCGTGAATCTATTTTTATTTTTACATGTTATTCAATAGTGAGTCATAGGTAAAAGATGACAATTTTACTGGTATTATATCAGCGGGACAGTGACTTAAAATTACTTATTAACACGTGTTTTCGCTATAGTTATTGGGTAGGAAAGCATATCACAGAAAACAGTTTATGTACTGGAGCTATACCTGAAAAAAAAGGGCTATACTGGAAAAAATCGATTTTGACCATACCCGTTATATTATGTAGGTTTTAATGCATCTATATGCGATTTTCTCAGTACAGTGCCAAAAAGGGGCTCAAATAACGCATAGGTACCGCAGTATGGCACACGTGGCGCTTAATGCTTCAGCCCAAGTTTGAGCTCCAGTTTTTGACTGATAACGAACTTGACTGACAAAAAATGCGGTCAATGAATTTATCGCTCTCTGACACACTTAGACTATGACACACTGTACTCGAGTGATCACCCCCGAAATCACCTAAATATAGATGTTTCTCGAGATAACATAATTGCTTACAATGTTTGATTTCTTATCATTTAAATTAAACATGTATGTCGATGTTCGGTATATTAAAAACAACAGAGTATATCAAAGTATACCCAGCATCTCAATGTCTGACATCCCAAGCATTCCGCACGTGTTACAAGTTTTTCCTGTCAATGGTTTACATCTTCCATTTTCGAGGTATAAACATGTTGTTTTTTGTGTTCCCAGCAATATGATATATTTGCAGCTAGCACAGACAAAAACAAGTTTTAACAGCGTTAGGTTTTAAGGTTTTGCACATGTTGTTCATGTTGTGTTGCCAAAACAACCTTACTAATTGTTTGTTTGTGTATAAATTACATGAATTTTCTTGCTATATTTTCCTTTAGTCATTCGAATTATCTAAAAGTAATAACGTACGAGCCTAAGTTTGAGGAAAAAGCAGGCATATTAAGAGAAACGCTCAACAACCGTTTGTCCGTTTGTCCTTTTGTGTGACTTAACTTTTATGTTTACACGCGGCCCATGATTACATTCAGTTGCAGTATGCCCGGTGGACTACCCAAAAGTCCGGGGCTGACTTTCAGTCAGTAACGGAGCATGAGTTCTTAAACAACCCTTCTTCCTGCACTCCTGTTTTTGGCCTGGGGACTGAAAGTCCCCAAGGCCTAAGTTAGTATACCACATTTCAAACCCTGCAAGAATTTTAGCCGTGCTATGTGCGAATAACAACTGTAAACATGCGCTATGCGAAAGTAGTGCAAGACAGACCAGATCAATCTTCTGTTTGAATGCCGCATATGATAAGAACATGTTACAAATAAAAATAGTACGTAAAATTTCAAACGACTGCAGGAAGGTATATAGCTTACGGGCTGCATTACACATTTTTTTCTGTTTTAGAAATTAATGCGCTGTTAGCTGATTACGGAAGATAATCATATGCATATCACGGAAAAGTACGGATATTTACGGAAATTTACGAAAACGTACGAAGCTCGATATAAGAGTTTGTAGTTTGATTTTCAAATTTCCGATGTTATTTCATTGACAACTTTGTTATTTACGAACGATTACATATATATTTACCTAAAAATAAATGTCTCTAAAAAAAGATATAATTTACGTACATTCCCGAGAAGGAACTAACGTGATCAAATCCACCCGCCATTTATCGAGGACGCTGCATGTCGAGGCCCAGTGAACGGTTTCACTGATTACAACTACAAGGTAACCCAGAATTTTTGGTTTTCTCTGTTATACACATTGTACAGTACTGTATTTATATTTCATTGCTGGTATTGCTTTGTTTATTTCTGTTTCAAGGTCTTGTCATTGGTACACAATAATTTTCGATCCACATCATCAGATCATATCGCTTGAAGTTGTACAAAGCGCAGATCGAATTATTTGTACTGGCTAAACATTTTATAATGTTGACTATGTGATTATTTTTCATTTAACGTACATTTCATAATAAAACAAACTTCCCTGTCACCCATATATTTGTGAATCATTCATTCTGTGTCATATATTGAATTTCGTCCTCACATTTCGACCCGCGCTTTAGGTAAGATTCAACACAGAACACGTAGGCGAAAAGTTGTTTTTCGGGGAGTTAACCTATAGCCCCCAGGCCTTCAGTGCTCACAGCGCTTTGATTATATATTGTATTTCGTGAAAATACCTTGTTTCAAGGACATAGGTATTTTATGAATTTACCAATCCAAGACGAATTAATTTCGAAAATTCGATTCTGACGTCATGGCATGCTCTTTCTTGGCATACATCTCTAAAATTCATCTGATTTCATGCATCATTATCTCGTAATTCTTCCCAGGATTGATACGGAAACATTGACCCCGGTTCATAAAATTGTTTAGATTTGAAAACATCACTCCATGCGAATGAAGGTTACGGCTAAATTTGGAAACTGTAGGAAAGGTCGCACGTTAAATACACAGAAATAAGAGCCTATCTAAGCTCTGAATGGGTACCCCGGACTGCAATATAACTGTTAAAGTATGCAGTATATTGACCTTGTTGCGCCGGGAGCAAGAATCCTGTTCCGTTAGATGTGTAGACAACTTAAGCATATTTAACCTTTACTCCTGCAGGTTTCTAAAATGGACTGGCCTATCTCCTCCCGTCCGAGTATCATTGGTTAGAAGGTGTGTTCAGTGGACATTTATAGACTGAATAGCAGACAGTGCAGATCATGATCAGACGTGGTTGTTCACGATCTGCATTCAATGTTGAATCATTTACCAAACAGATCTGCATTCAATGTTGAATCATTTACCAAACAGTAAGGCAACGGTAAACACCATTTACACGCTGGGATAGTCGGCGGATATTTCTGAGCAAAGGTATTCAGCCTACCCACAAATAATATAGTAATGTATAACAGGTTTATATAAAGTCGGATTTCTTGGCCTTCTTGAGAAAATATAACTAAATAACGAGAACAACGTATTTGGTTTCAAAATATTTTTTATTATTTTTGTTGAAGTTTTTTTCCAACTTTTATCATTTTAATACAAAAAAATCTGAACACTTTAATAATAGTTAACAATTAACCTAAGTGAAAAACTATGTATTCATCAGCACTTTCTTGCTACATAAAAACGTCAACATACAACATATCTTTTTCACATCATGCATTTAAACAAAACATAAATAGACCGTGAAAATCACAGTAACAAATGGAATTTTAATACAAATTGAATTTGTAAATAACAACTCACTAGTTCTAGGTCCAACGCTTGTACAGTAAAAGTGTTATTAATTAAGAATGCAAACATATTCATTTTTTTTTGGCACCAACAAGTTCTTGCACTTAATCATTACGACATATGTACAATGGCTTTGCCCTAAATGCAAACATTTTGTTCATATTCAAGTGTAAAATAATGCAGAAAATAAAAATGCATTTACGTTTTAAGCTTTTTCTCAAATTATATCCACTTTGTGTTGTTTGTCTGTACAGATTTCTGGGAATTGTTACATATAATATCATATAGCGACTATATCTGATAAAACGAAAGTTTTCATCATGTTTTTGAACTTTCTAATCTCTATAGAGTCTGAATCTCTATTTCAGTTCTAGCACCACGTGCCTCACTATGGCGACAAACTCCTTGCGTCCGTATCATTGAACTGTCACTCAGCAAACAGTTGGTTGCACAGCAACATCAACCATATCATCGGATGCCTAAGTAACAGCATGTCAGATCTGTATCTTGATAATACTGACCACAATAAACCCCCAACTCCGCCCATCCAAGCCTGAGATCAGTGTGATGTATGCGAGTGGGATTTTTTTTTTTGCCATTACGCATGTGCGTAAAACTAAACTTGCATTTAATGTCTGTTCAATGATTGACTAGTTGTTATCCGTTACGTCATGCGTGTGCGTGGTAGTGTTGTTGTAGTTGAATCTCAATACGGCTCTTCCAGTAAGTCGGCAATCATAAAGATCTTCTAGAACCTGGCTGGCCTCCTCTACGCCATGGACGGAAAAGCATGGCGGTTCGACCTGAAAAAGTTAACAACAAAATCAATTAACAATCGAGGTCAACCATTTGTTTTATTTACAATATCACTTAAAGATCTAAGTCAAATATCTATTTTTAAACTAGCAAAAATACTGAAATTAAACAAAGTTTAAAGAGAAATTTCTAAACAAGTTGGAGAAAGCAATTTACCTTTTTATCCGCAACAGCCTCTACAAGCAATCCCAACTGTTCAACTGTCCCACGCGGGATGCCTACAATACTTTGCTGTTTGGCTGCCAAAGTGTTCAGGTTGATGGACACCTCTGCCATTGCGTTTCCTCCAACCAAGATTAAACCCTCCTAAAATGCACAGAACAAAAAAACAAGGTTAAGTTTTTCTTAAAATAAAATTTTTCGGAAATTCTTTTCTATTTTTCACAATTTTAAAGTTTTATTTTCAAAACTTAATATTTCATGAAAAATTAAACTTTCAAGTTTACATTCCAATTATTTCTTTTTTCGGAAGCAGAAATCTGTACACAAATCATCAAATAATTAAACTTAATCCAGTTAATATACTTACTCTATTTAAACATTTCAGCGACCTCATCATTGTTCTCGGGGAGCTTACAAAGTCCACCACAACATCTACACCACCCTTGCATGCATCCAGGGTTCGTTCAATAATATATTGCTCGTGATCTTCCTCGCACCAGTGTATGATGTCGTGACAATCGTGATCCTGGGCTGTGATCAATTTATCAATACTGTTGTCTGCCACGAACATCCTAATATTGCTGTTTTCACTGCCGATCAGAAAGTTAGCCAACCTCAAAGTCCACAGTCCTACACTTCCCGCACCGACGATCAGTACGTTCACGCATGCTGTAAAATAATAAATAAAACGTTTGATGTACACCTAAACGATCTGACAAACTTTTCTGTATAATACATGTAAACTTCTATGTTTAAGCAACTGTGAAAAAGTTGTTTACTTTCAGTGACCTCCAGAAGGTCGTATTTTCAAGTTAATAAATAAAATTTGTAAACAGATTTTGTAAATAGAACGGTCTTAAAATATTAGTAAAGAAGCACTTACATTTTACTTTCTGTAATTTTTCAACGTGTGACTGTGCTTTCAAAACTGCGTTGTAAGCGGACAATGCACTGCCTGGCAACATGGCTGCAACTTCAAGTGGAATACTGTTGGGGATTTGAAGGAGATTTTCTGCGTCTTGAACAGCAATGTACTCTTGACAGCCGTCATATATC
>JAFMSR010000010.1:42251442-42495927 GCA_022818135.1 Saxidomus purpurata | reverse complement strand
CAAGTTTATCCTGGTAGTCTACGATTCCCCAAAGATTGACTTTAACTGTTTAATCTTTTGACGGTTTAAATAAAGTACGTCATGGAATGCTGACAGTGTAAATTGGAAGTCATATACAATGCTCATACCGGTTGGATAATATTCCCGTTGAAAGTCACGTGATTATGGATAAATGTTTGTGCTCATTTTAGAACCGCTATGAGAAGTCGTGAACTGATTTATATATAGCTACGTTATAAATTATTGTGAGTTATTTTGAAAGACTCTTTATACACAATCTTAAATCAGTCTGTGATAATGTATGAAATATAGAAGTACAAACTTTTAAGACTTTTAAGAACATTGTTTCATTTGTTATAAAAGATACTATGTCAGGGTTGAACCATATTGAACCAAGTTAAACCAAATAAACAGTTGTGTATTGAAATATTGTTTCTTTTCTTTGTTTCTAAAAAGGAAGTATACTGTTGAATTGAATGCATGAAATAGTATTAAATGAAAATGAATACGATACTTTATAACGATATAAAGCAATAAACATTTGAGAGGTACATGTATATCATTTTGACGACAATACGTCTCTACATTAGACAGTCTATTATTGAGCAAAGAGTAATTAGTGAGCGTGTACATCCGAAGATTATTGAATGATAGATGACATATATACATTGACTAATATCTGTCTGTTCGTATCTTTATATATATCGTTGGTATATTTCCTCAAAATCAATTCTTGATTGTGTAAACTTCATCTAGATTCTATAATATCTTCATTATTTTATTCTTCGCAAAATGCGTACCGAATGAAATTCGTTAAGAGAGCAAAAGCTCCGTCATTCTAGGAAATTTCATTTGTATACATGTACCTATTAAGCAATAGATAGAGTACTGTTTGCGAGAATCATTACGTTATTTCGAGGAGAAGTAGCTTCGGAATAATAATGTATTTGTACGAGCAAACAGTTCTCTATCTGATTTGTATCGTAGTCAATTTCCTTTACAACTCTACCTAAACTAGGATCTTTTTCAGATAGACTACAGTTTTAAGTTCGCCCCATTGCACAAAGCAAGGTATCATAAATATATTAATTGTTCTTATGTAGATTTATCTCAAAGCCATGATAGAGTTGCTCTTGTCTGCACGCCCATACGAACGTATGTATGCTCAACTCCTATTTTGAGGTTTGGCTTCGTACTTGTTTTACATGATAATCGTCGAATAGGAAAACATTTCAACTGTAATGATTTTTACCAGAATAATGACCATTTCTCATAATTATTGTAAAAATATACTAAGAGAAAAGAGGAAAATCCTTGTGTGTCAAACTCCACAACCACTGTATGAACAATTTGCTTCAAATTAAAAAAATTGGCTCAGCCCTTAGTGTTGCTTTATCTCATGCAAATGTTTTTATAAGAATTTGCTATGTCTAGAACTGAGATATTTGGTTTAGAATATTAAGTGGTCATCTACCAATGCTTTCAAATCGTTCCCTTGCGGTTAAAAATTTCTTCGTCACTTGTTTTACAGGGCAATAAAAAAGCTAAACTTAAATTTTCTTGTTATCAATTAGTCCAAGAGCGAAAGGGCCATTTATTTACAATTCGCGCCCAAAAGCGAAAATAGTCTTAATTGAAAGCAAAATTTCTACTGATTACAAAAACCCATTTCTTAAAAAAATTCTCTGTCACAAGGCTTAACAATTCAAGATGGCCGACAAGATGGCCGCCGAAAATTTTTAACTTACACCCGTAAATAACAAATCATATTCTGAGTTCCTTGAACAGCCGGTTCATACAAATTTTCAATGAACTGAACAGAAATATATAATAATTGACAAAAACAATAAATTTTATGTGACTATAACTGCCATTTTGGAATTAGTGCAAAACAAATCCCCAAAAATGGTCTAAAAATCAGTGTTTTTTTAAACAGTTTACCTGTAAATTGTCACAGACGTCAAGAAATCCACCAAATTGTGTCACAAACTTTCTAGGACAGTAAAACAATTATTAAACAAGAGAATTCTGCCTCAAAATAGTATCTTGCTTGGTGTTGTAGACACAAAATATCTGTAAAAGTGGGTGGGGTAAACTAACCCCTGAAAATGAATTATAAACAAAGGTCAATATTTAAAAATTCTGAACATTGTTAACACTTTAATGCACGTTTAAGAAATGTATTCATATAATAATGCACTTTTTAAGAAAATACAGCTTACTTTTATTTATTTTTGATGATTTTAAGTTAAAATCTAGTTGCTTTTTCAACTTTATGAGTAAAAAAGCAGTTTCTTTCTTCTCATCTCTGTTTGACATGGAACGTCTTAACAATTGACACTTAAATTAATTAAATCGAGTCTTTTATTGAAACATGTTGTCCCTGAAACAAAAACTGCATAAATGTTATAGACTTTCCTGTCTTTATATAAAAAGGTAATGCCTTTAAGGTGGGTGGGGTGGACCAAGGCCTTAAAATATTATGTGTTTATGTAATGAGTCAAATTCAAGGGCTGATTTAATGTTTTTATCAGATTTTGTGTTATGTTTTTGCATACATTATGCAAGTGATTTTGGTATTCAAGTATTTGCTTAGTTTTTAAAACAACATTTGTGTAAAAAGTCTGCAAAATATATATTGTTTTACAATGTAGTGTTACAGACAAAGAGATTCAACCTTACGTGTATTTGCAAATGTACATGCATTTGCTGGTCTGTACAACTTAACTTCAGCAGTATTTGAAAATAGATTTGAACACTACTAATATTAAAGATTATCTGCTTTGTCTTAAGCAACTACCTATCTCCTGTTCTTCTTCCTATTTATACTCTGAGTAACTACTGCTTTGTCAATACATGTAGTTCACTATAGAGTCATCTTCAACAAAATCGTCAATACTTTCAATAAACATCGCTGCAGTTATCAGAAGGTCAACAACGGAATGTGGTTGTTGGTAACCTTCGAACCAAATTACTTTGTACGTCACCTCATCTAGTGACCAACTATATTCCTCGGATAACAGCTGGATTTTGCCCTCGTCCAAACACGGACAGCAATGTTCGCACTCTTTGTTTTTTTGTGCCAGAACCTTATGACATGGCGGCATCGAACTACTTAAGCCGCAAAGTGGTGAAGATGCTTTGCTAGACAACTTGACAAAGTATTTTCTTAAGACATGCACAAGTGGATTTCAATCACACCAATCTGTTCTGATTTGCCGCACAAACGCCACACAAATAACTCTAAATACTTTGAGGGGTACAGGCTGTAATATCTCTAAGATGATCTAATTTACTGAACGCTGTTTTTGAGCTATTTGCCACACCTAACGCAATATTTGCATTTATACTGCCAATACGAGAGGTACCCAATTCACTGAACGCTGTTTGATTGCAACGGCCGTACTGTAGGCATATAAACCAGGTAAAGCTGTTTGCCACACTTGACGCAAATTTTGCATTTATACTACCAATACAAGAGATGCTCATCTTATTTTTAAACTATGACAAAACTGAACGAGAATTTTGAATCCCTTCGTGATGTATAACCTGTGTTAAAAGATTTAGTACACGGTACATGTATCTTGGTCAGCTTATGTGAAGATGGTAAGTCGTAAAATATGCGATAAAGTTGAGAGTTTCGTGCTCGGGTTTATAAACAAGGACTTCATGTACTTACTCTTACAGAGGTGTTAAAAAAGTGTTGACATTCATGGAACATACGGTTTCGTTTGGCTCTATACGGAATATTCCTTATAACGTTGGAATACATTGCAATAATACTTCGTCTGGTGAATCGCCGAAAAAAACTTTCAACTGTGGCCACTTCTGACGTCGTTCGAAAAATTGTACGTATGATTTCGAAAGTCAACCCGGCGAATCAGAGAGAAATGACACATAAGCTTGGTGTCTAATAGGGAACTGTACATCGAATTATTACTGATATTTTGTAAGAAAAGCTGCAGAAAAGTGTAAATGTTGTCCAGATTATAAACAAACGTACCAGATCTTGAAGGTTGTATCTGAAGTTACGTGGTGGACGATGGAAAAAACTTTGTGACCTCTGATGAGGCAATGTTTTATCTAGGTGGCAGCTTTGGAAGAAGAAGGGTTTGTTACGTAAAAAATGGAGAAAAATGCATTTGTAAAGCATGACTTTTTTGCCAGCTGTTTATGACATTGCCTGTTGAATCATACTGAGACAAAACTGTTAATCGTATAATTGATAACACTGACAAAAGTAAACTGTCACTTCTGTATATACATGTTCTTAAGCCGTTTTTAAATAAAGATGTGCCCAGACTGTTTCCGCAAGGGTAAAAAAAAATATGATGTTACATCAGAACAGTGCGTCTCACCATATGATACCTCTAAACAGACTATCAAATTCCTAAAAGATAGAAATTTAATCTTTATTACACCAGAAGAGTGGATGCCTAAATCACCTGATGCCGTCCCGTTGACGATAGTACATGTATATGGTGAATCGTGAAGCGACGTCTGCAAAAGCACACGATAAACTCGTTGATGGAGCTTAAAATAGCATTGAAGGACGAGTGGGAGAAACTGGACGAACTTACTATAAATAAGACTCGAATCATGGCCAAAACGATGTAGAATGATATACAATTGTCACGGATGAGATCTAGAGCAATTGCTACAATAAACGCATACAATGTGTTATTTTTTATAGATTTGTTTTGATTGAAACAAAAAGTGGGCACCTCTCGTATATATGTAACAAATTGTATTACGTGTGCAAAGGCCATCATAGATCCAGGCATTTGAAACTTGAATTATTAGCAATATCAAGATATCTGTATCATTGCTTCCCATTGTACATTTTATGTTGCTGTTTTCATTCAAAGTCATTTATTGAAGGTACAGTAGCCTGGTGTCAGCTTCCTCGTGTTGGCAGTGGTATTGTAGACTGTTTCCTAACACGGTACGAAGTGTCAGTGTCACCTTTGTTGATGCTGTTTGTCTGTTGCATACACTGAACATCGTACCCTGTACCTTTGGTGAAGTTTCAAGACTCATCCAGAATGGCAAAGCTTGTTAACATTGTTTGTTACACATACTCGTATATTACATCCACAATAAAAGGTATTAAACACTTATAGTGGGATGGGAGCAATATGGTATACTCTATAATGGTAAGACACCAAACAACTGGGAAAAGGCACTTCAGTCACCAGCCTTCAAGACTGTACCATTTCTGTTATTTGTATAAGATGGTGTAATTTACGTGTCACACACAAAGTGAACAACATTCACCAGTCTGCAGTTGATTTTAACAATGAGTGTAGAAACTTCTTGGTATGTTGTTCAATATAAGCAACTGGAAAATCGTATCAACAAATGTGACACTGACAGTATTTTGAAGATGACAAATTTGTTACCCTAAGAACAAGGTTGGTCAGTAGATAAGGGCTTGTACAAAGTAATTTGGCTCGAAGGTGACCAAATACCGTAATGTGTTGTTGACCTTCTGAAAGCGGAAGTGATGCACACTGAATGTAATGACAACTTTGTTGATGATGACACTATAGCAAACGACGGACTAAACAGTAGTGACTCAAGAGCATGAGCAAGAAGAAGAATAGATAGGTAGTTCCTAAAGGAGAAAATATATTCTTTGCTTAAACTTCTTTTGAAATACTGCTTCAGTGAAGTGAAAGAGACATAAACATAACATTAATGTCCGACGTTTTGTATATTCATGTACATTACATATCAGAAAAAGCAGATACATTTGCAAGTACCTGTGCATGCAATGGTGAAACTTTTCATATGTAACACTACATTGAACAAGACAGTAATGGTAATTAACATCGCTCACATGGCTACCATTGGCTATTTTACAATATCAAAACAGCGTCATAGAAAAAAAAAACACGAAAAGTACAGTACACTATACCTCCAAATTTAGGTAACAAGAAAGTAAATCAGTAGGTAAAGTGACCCCGGTGCCAAGAAGAATGATTGAAACAGTCGTTGTACAGGACCACTAGGAAACCCTTCAAGCCAAAAATCTAAGCTGACACTGAGCCTAGTGGTCTGAGACGAGAGGATTTTAAAATATTTTACAATCAAGTGAACCCCGAACAGGGACAAGTTTGAACCGTGGGTCATGATTTGAACTTTCTAGGTTAAGGTTTATTACTAATGCTACATGCAAAATTCCCAACCTCAAGGTCTTGTTATTTCAGAGAAGAAGATTTTTCTTAGCGAAATTTATGAAAAATCAAGTGACCACCACGCGACTGTCAATTTTGACCCGGGGTCATTGTTTGAACGATCTTGCTAGGGGCATACAAAGCAATATTGCACTCCAAAATACTAAGCTCTGAGTCTTGTGATTTCAGAGAGTAAGACTTTTGTAAGTTTTCCGTTCATAAGTCTATGCAAAATCAACTAACCACATGGGCGGGGTCAATTTTGACCCGGGGTCATGATTTGAACTATGTTGGTAGTGGTCAACAAGGCAATGCTACATGCTAAATATCTCCATGCTAAATATCTCCATAGCTCCATGTCCTTTGATTTCAGAGAAGAAGATGTGTTCAATTGTTAATACAGAAACCTATGTTAAAGTAAATGACCCCTTGGCAGGGTCAATTTTGACGTAAGGGTAATGAATGATTCCATTATGATAGAGATTTACTAGACAATGCTACATGCCAGATATTTCAGCTCAAGACATTCCAGTGTTTGAAAAGAAGATTTCTAAATAGTATCCTGTTTGTTCCCACAACAATCAGAGATCAGCACAGAAATAAATTGTTTTAAAACGTTTGGTAGAGCTGTATGCATGAAACAGAGATCGGAATAGAAATAACTTGTTTTGAAAAAGTTTGGTAGAGCTTTATGCAAGAAACATCCATGTAAAGCGTCTTTGAAATTGGTTTAGTAGGAGATCTTGTTCGAAGCAAACAATAGACGACAAACGCCGAACATTCATCGATCCTGAAAGCTCACATTGGCATTTCGTACCAGTTTTGCTAAAAACCCTAGACATGTTACTCACACAATGTTTAAAATTCAATCAAATACTTGTATACCAAAATCAGCCATCTAATTACACTTTTATTCAATCGATGGCATACTTTATGCAAACAACTATAACACAAAATGTTATATCAAAATTATATCAGCCCTAGAATTTGACTCGTTACATAAACACATATATTTTCATTTTAAGGCCTTGGTTTACCCCACCCACTTCTGCATTGTCCTTTTAAATAAAGACATGAAATTCTACCACATACATGTATACATAATTCTTATTGAAGAGACAACATTTGTCAATTTAATAAATTTAAATCACATTTGTTTAGACTTTCCATGCCAAACATGGGTTAGGCGAAAGAAACTGGTTTTAGTTTACTCAAAAGGTTGGAAAACACAACTCACTTTAACTTAAGGACATCAAAAATAAATAAAAGTAAGCTGCATTTCCTTAAATAGTGCATTATTATATGAATACATTTCCAAAACGTGCATTAAAGAGTTAACAATGCTAAGAATTTATAAAAAGATTGACCTTTGTTTATAATTCATTTTCAGGGGTTAGTTTACCCCACCCACTTTTACAGATATTTTGTGTCTACAACACCAAGCAAGATACTATTTTGAGGCAGAATTCTCTTGTTTGATAATTGTTTTACTGTCCTAGAAAGTTTGTGACACAATTTGGTGGATTTCTTGACGTCTGTGGCAATTTACAGGTAAATTGTTTAAAAAAACACTGATTTTAGACCATTTTTGGGGATTTGTTTTGCACTAATTCCAAAATGGCGGTTACAGTCACATAAAATTTATTATTTTTGTCAATTATTATATATTTCTGTTCAGTTCATTGAAAATTTGTATGAACCGGCTGTTCAAGGAACTCAGAATATGCTTTGTTATTTACGGGTGCAAGTTTAAAATTTTCGGCGGCCATCTTGTCGGCCATCTTGAATTGTTAAGCCTTGTGACAGAGAATTTTTTTAAGAAATGGGTTTTTGTAATAAGTAGAAATTTTGCTTACAATTAAGACTATGTTGGCGTTTGGGCGCGAATTGTAAATAAATGGCCCTTGGCTCTTGGACTAAATTACAAGGTCTTGAGCTCAGAAAGTTTATGTGTAGAATTGTTTATTGGTCCCACTCCGTGTGTTGTTTTTTCATGTAGACAACTATGGATGAAATACCTTTGCTATAGACAGCAAGGCTTAAAGCTTATTTAATCGACCGATGTCAGAACAAAGATTAACATACATTTGTATTTAGTATGTCAGACAACAATCTAGTGGTGGGAGACATACTGATTTGGTGCTGTTTATCACAAAGGTTTGTCCCCACAACTTCACCTACACGCTTGGATCGATTTTACGGAAATTGGTAACAATGTTTAGTACCAAGTGTAGTTGTGCATATTGTCAACATTTTCCGGTTCATTGATTTTTAGCGAACGTATTGTGTTTTTTCTTAAACACTAACCCTAACCCTACGTTCATCCGCGCAAATCCTCTAACACCGCTAGGCGGAAATCAACCAAACTTCACATTAATGAACAGTGCCAAGCATACTTGTTTCGTTCGCATGTTCCGGTTCAGTGATTTTTAGCAGATTTATTTGAAGGCCATATGAAAATAATTATTCGTAATTTATAACACACATATAAGATAATGTTAAGCGGTGGGGTGGCATGCCTTTTTTGTGTGAAAAACAACCACTAGTTAAAATTAAAAAGATTTAAAATTAAATATTTAGTTTTTATGAATTTTCCAATGTGACTGTGTTCGAAAACCACGCTAGGCTTGCATTATAGACGATAACTATGAATTTAGATGTGTATGCGCCCCTTGCATTTCATAAACAGCTTGAAACAGCTACTATTTATGATCTATCATTTCAAAGTTTTAAAATATTGATATATAGATATATAGCAATTTAATGCCTTCAGGGCGCATGGGTTATTGGTAATTGGGTAATGGGTTGCACGTTTCGAAACCACCTCTTTAAACTCAAGGTTTCGTGATAAGTCTATTACCACACGGTATATCTACTACGTATCACATTCAAGATGTACGAAGTAAAACCAAATTTTAGGGATAAAAAGACTGAAGCTTAAACACTCTTAGAATTATATAAAAATGAAGGGAGATAATTCAAAACTAGGCAATTCAGAATAAAAGTCCTTGCCAAGTACACTTTTTATTAATGCCCTCTGTCTTTGTATGCAGTCTGAATAAATTCCATTCCATACTTACTGAGTTATGCTCCGTACAAAAAAACAAGTACAAGTAATTTATTATTTTTGTTGTCATAGCAATCATAATTATTGTGTGGCTAAAACATTAAAATGATGTGCTTAATCCTTGTATCATTCTCTACCGACATGCCAAAGCTCAAGATGCTACTTTGAAGACTTTTTGAGATATTACAGGATCCAGGTTGTATGTGGTATCTTTACTATTTCTGTTGCCATAACACCCACATTTTTGTCGGACTATTTGAATTATTTTTGTCTGACTATTGAAAGTACATACACCTACGTTTAAATATGGTAACATTAACAGTAGGGCACATGTCTTCAAATAATTTGAGTCAATCTGGATCTTTAACACTACCATATCATAAAGGCAACCTATTGTTACACAGCTGTACTCTGGCTTAACTATAGCAATATAATCAGCTTTAAATGATTACATATGAAACAAGAACAACCACACATCTGTAAACTAATAAACATAACGAAAATGCCTCAGTGAGACCATGCAGTTTGCTGTCAACCCTGTGTATAACGCCAGTCATGAGCAGTATCAAAAGTAACCAGTTTTAGAAGGCAGCTGCGTAATAAAGATATATTTAAACAATAGCATCGGTAACACAGATGGATGCTCAACGAGACCTGTGTTTTCGAATGATCAGCACACAAGTTCTGTTCAATTCATTGACACGAAAATTGTAATTATTGACAAGTAAAATAAAAAATAGTAAGGGAACCTAATTCAATCATAGGCCCAGATAGTGTTATGGATCTATTATGGGTTTAGTTAGAGTTATGGTTCTTGGTCGCTGCACTCTCTCTCCCAATGTCGTTTATCAGGGAGCACACCAACCTTTTCCTGCTTCAGAAAGTATTGTACAATAGACGCCTTGTACGATGACTCATCGTTATGTAGCAATCTGATATTGGCCAAACCAGGTCTTCGATTTTTGAAATATTTCTTCAGTTTTCGAAGAACTTTAGTCTTGTAAAACTTCGCATTAAAATTTACGGATTTGCCTTAAGGTACAGCAACCTGAATGGCAGGACCCTGATTTGTGAAGAATATGGCATACATTACCTTCTTGACACTCATGGTCCGCTTTGCAATGCATGGTCTTTTGCCAGACTTTGTTGCCCATAATTTGTTCTGGGCTAAAAAAAGTGAACCCATGTCTCGTCATCAGTAACGACATTTGCGAAAGACCGTGCATTGTAATTTGGAAACTGTTTAAGCAACATTTTCGCGCATTGCACGCATGCCTTTTTCTGCTCATCTGTCAACAGATGGGGAATCCATCTAGCACAGATCTTTCTCATTTTCAAGTTACGTTTCAGAATTGCATGAGCTGCTCCTAATGAAATGCCAACCATACTAACTATTTACCTAGCAGTGTATCTTGCATCAGTAGCAACTATTTCTTTCACTCTAGCAACCATCTTTGCAGACGTTGCTGTTTTCGGCCGACGGCCATGTGGTGCATCTTCTGTTGAAACTAACCCTCATTTGAATTTCTTAAACCAACGAATAACTGCCGTAAAAGACATTTCATTATGCCCATAAACAGAACATTTTCATCAAAAATGTCTTTACACCCTATGCCATAATACAACGATTCTTAATATAGGACCGTATTTCAAAGGCGTACGCTGACCTTCTTCCAACCATTTTTGTATTAGTGTACACAAGTAGGTAATGTTTAGCGATAGACACAGCTAAAGTATACGGATTTTAATGGGTATGGTATCAATGTAAATCTAACTTGTTTATCAACACAATAATCTTGATTTCCTCCTGATTTTCGCATTATTGAGCGAGATAACGTTCTACATGCATTAATATTTGAACAATTCTCGTATACGGGATCTCTCAAGCAACTTAGACCCTATTTTGTCACTATTACATCTTGTATGTAATTATCTTTATTTCCTCCAAATATCAAACATACTTAGTTTGCTAATACTATTTAGTAAAGAAGAAGCTCTTCTCTAACAAGATGCTTCTGATACATATGAAATAAAATGCATTAGCATAATTACACAAATGTTTTAAGATGAAAGTTTACCTTTCTTTAGCTTTCTTTGCTTTACCCAGCTTAAATGGATTTGTTCATCTTTTAATTTAGACAGTATGCATGTTTACCGAGCGTAATGAAAGACGATGATGTCAGTAAAATGTGCTGAATGTTCTGATGATGTTTCCCGCGGTTCCTGAACATAGAGCCTGATATATTACATTCAGTTTCCATATAGGGGCTAATGTTTACCTATGCAAAACCGAGTTTAGGGACTTAAATTATGTCCTACAGTCAATTAATTTATTAATGTATACTACATGTAATTGAGTACTATTGATTGTGAAACAAGTTCTTACAACTTATATTAACCGCTCTCGTGACTCATTCCAGATGAAATCAACCTCGAGGAGAGAGAGACAGAGAGACAGACAGAGAGAGACACAGAGAGAGATAGAGACAGACAGAGAGAGAGAGAGAGACCAGCAGACAGACAGACAGACAGAGAGACAGACAGAGAGAGGGACGGACGGACGGACGGACGGACAGAGAGAGATAGAGAGAGAGAGAGAGAGAGAGAGAGAGAGAGAGAGAGAGGCAATGCGGAAATATATGTGTCTTGCCTAAGAACACTTACACTACTTGAGCACCGGTGTGGATTGAACCCGGGGCCGTCCGGCCAGTGCGCAAATGTCTGTTGTCATAGAAAACGTTCCAGCCATCATCTAAAGAAGCATTTTGATCAATCAGCGCATATGAAAATTGTCTTTAATGATCCTGTGAAAAGATGATAAGCTAAGCCATATATCTTCCAATATTTCTGATAGCAAATGTTGACGACAGTCATGATAAATGGCCGAATTTTGCCTTATTTCTAGCAAAGTGCACTGCACATATCCTGGCGGTAACTTTAAAATGAGTCAAGTTTTTTTTAAGTTTCTCATATACATTGGTACATGCTGTAGAGTCAAAAAATACATTCTCAGTAAAAGTTCTAAATACTTGCTGGCAATATTTCAAATTGTTTTCGTAGAACTTTTGGAATGTGCTTCGTCAATGTACTATATCAATTCATCTGTGCGTACGTACTTACTAAACCAGTAAAAATAGACTACGTGACCAAATACACAGTATGCAAACTATCAGGAAAACAAACCAAAGAACTGCCAACAATACTTCACATTGTTTACAAGTTTGCGTTAGTTATTTAGTAGTTGAAAACACTTCAGAGTTAAATGATTTTTATTGTACTTCAAGTTTTCGCTCCTGGAGACATTTTAAAAGATAACAAGGTATAAACAGAAATAACAACGCATATTTTTATTTTTTCTGTGTTAAAGTAGCGCTTATTAGGATTTCAAATATGTTTTATACAACCGAACATGCATAGCACAACTTCAACAATGTTATAAAAGTTTGAAATTTATAGTTTTGTTTTGTTTAAGAGATTGACTATTTTCACGTAGCAGATGTAGGTGGGCTATTAAAGCATTTTAACTGTCATTATGACAGAGGAGTTTCAGCAAATGAAATTGCTGTGTTTTAGTAATGTAAAATGGTAAGGTTTTGCATTAGCATATTAATTTATAATTTGAATATATGTTCTCTCCCTTATCAGATAAAGTCCAAAGTAGATCAAATCTGCGACTTGGCCTTATCAGTTGGAATCCTTTTACTTTCTTGTTGCTACTCATAAAATATGCCAGTTATTAGCTCTGAAATATGTTAAACACTAAGATGTTAACGGAATCTCAATACCATAGTTGCAAATACTTAAATTTGATTAATTTCCACCATAAAGAACAAACCGAATAGTGATAAAAGCAGAGTTATCAAAATTAGAGGAGCAAGAGTAATAATGGGATATCATTCTATAAAGTACCTTAATATCTTATTTATACTTGCCTCTTATGTGTAACAATAGTATCTGTCATTTGTAAACAACTACAAGGCTACTCAAATAATATTTGTGATTCTTTAAATTAGCCTAATGAAGAAAAGATATGAAATTGAAAATAAGTTTGTACATATGTTTTTAAAATACATTTTGTGTAGATGCATGGCACAATTTAATTTAATTCTGTCACAAGGACAGTGTACAATTTAAAAACTGATATAAGAAAAAAGCATATTTCTGTGCTCACTTCTGTCTATATTCAAACTTTCGTTTTAGATTCCTATGCAAGCATTCTTAGCTTAGCTGTATCCGAGGAATAAAGAAATAATCAATTGCATCTAAATAGTGTTTGTATGAATCCTCCAAAGGTTAAATAACACTTTTCAAAAAGTCAGAACTGTCCATTGGTCTCCTTTTATCCTATTGATTCCGAGGATGCTTGAAAATTGAACGTGTGTTTTTTTTCTACAAAAACTCGCCAAATGAGAATAATATTTAATTTAAAATTAAGTAATAAACAAAAACAGCATTTAAGTTTCTTTATGCTACTCAGTAATTAATTTGCATTTTGCATGTATTCCTGTTGAATGGATATGACAAGCGTCATGACAATGAGTGGAATCTAGACAAACCAAATCGTAAGGCATTTTATAATTATTATGAAAACATAACCTGATGTCACGTGACAAAATACTCTATAAAATCTGAGTCAGAAAAAAACCCCTTCTGTTTTGAGAACTAGATATAGCCGGATATCAACCAGTTATGGTAATCCAGGTTTATTTAATTAATAAATGTCTGAAAGATCTATTGTAAAACATTATCTTATGTTCAAAGTTTGAAAACGTTTTAAACTTCTGTGTTGTCGAATGTGTAAATTGAGCAAATTAGGAATTATGTCTTAAGATAGCTAACGATTAACTTAATAATAAAGTTATCATTTAAACTTGATATCATTCCTTCGATATAAAAATCTTGAAGTTAAACGTGATTGCACTGCTGTTTCCTAACTAATCAGTCTAAAGAATCGAGTTACAGAATGTATTTCCACCTGTACATAAGGATAAAAGTTCAAATGTGACAGTGAAGTAAACGCTTTTTACATGATCTCTGCACAAATTGTGATCTATCTACAAAACGTATCTATTCGTTCCTAAAGAAAATGCTATAGATACTTGGCAGAGCACCATATCCAATGAAATAAATATACAGAGATGTTATGTCCTCGAAAGTTTTACTCAAACATAAGTCTCATCTGACTTGCGATTGGATGCATCATGTGTAGCAAGGTATTTATGTCGAATTTCGTTGAAACCCTCCTAATTAGCTTCATCAGTTAACATTGAAGGCAGTGTCCTAAATAAATACAAAGCAATAAGACATTTTGTGATTAATATGTCACCGATAAACAAAGTGGCAATCAATCTTCAAACGAACTGTAAATTTGAAGAACATCACAATCTTTTAGCATTTAAAATCTGCTTTACATGAAAGCTTCATGTTTCCTCACAAAAAACGAATATATCATTGCACTCAGTGAACGTCGAACTGTTTTTGCTAAAACCTGGTATACAGACGCGTGATTGACTGACGCTTATAATCACACTAAAACTTTTGTCAACAGTGTCTTTTTAATTTGAAATAACAAGAGAAATCAGGACACCCAACTTCTCCGTGGAAAATGTTTGTCCATCACATCTTTCAATGCAAGACTTGCACAACGAAGTTTTGCCAGTGGTGGTGCGAGTTACCTGATTTTGTGATTAATATGTCACCAATAAACGAAGTAGCAAATAATCGTCAAACGTTTTGAAATAGACAGAAGCTCAAGGCAATATCTGTAACAATGTTAATTGAACTGTTAACTTGAAGTTCCAAACCTTTCAAGAGACTCGCAGCATTTAAGTTCTTTCAAAAGATTGCTTCACGTGCAAGCTTTCCTCACAAAAAAACGCTGAATTCATGCCAGATATAGAAACATATTGGTTATTTCTGGCAAAACATTTCGCATGATTTAATAATTGTCATAAACCGTTGCAGCAGAATTGTCATAACTCAATGTGAACGTCGAACTGTTTTTGCTAAAATCCGATGTACAGAAACGAGACTTACATAGAGAAGTTTTGCAAGTGGTGGTACGAGTTACCTAATGGCATAATGTTACAGAAGTAACTTCAGCGATTCTTAAGCACAAACGTTTTATTTATTATGATTCTCTCAAAAGTCAATGATTGTATGATAATTACAGCATCATTAAAGATAATACTTGTTGAAGATTTGATAAAGTTTCAACATGTTGCAATGCACACTTGTCTTTCTATAGTATCTTCCAAGGTAATTGTTAATTTTAAGGTTAATCTTAAACTTTGACTTACTGAGATGCTACTGGTCGTGTAAAACGGTTTGCATTCATTACAGGCATGCTTGACCCGATTGGTTATGATACAAATTACACCAAAGGATTCCATGTGTTAAATAGGCGTCGAAGAATGCAACAACAGCTATTTATTTATATGTATGAAGCAGAGTTACATTGCGCACTGCGTACAATGAGCACTACAAATGTAAAATGATATTAAAGATCTTAAGAGAGTCTGGAAAGGTCGATCTAAAGTTACGATATCTAGCGAATATGACGTTGTCGTTTTGTTGGGTCGTAGGAAATTTTCCTTTTGGTAGATTGATTGCCGTTGGTTTTGAAATGAAACTGGAATACAACTTTCGCGCTCAACAATCAATAGATTAAGTCTTCTTGTACAAGCAGGCCTGTACGTTCTTTGCCCTGCATTACGGCATCTCCTTTTTTGAAGTCATGAAAATAGGAAACAGTGTTTTGCATAGATAAACGGAACTGGAATTCAAAATCACGTACTAGGAGAATTCTTTAGACAAATAAGAGTCTCTACATGGTGATTAGTATGGTCCAGTGCGTCGTCTTCTAGAAAAGCATAAGAATATTGAAAGTGTCCAGAAAATCGTCATTGTAGGATATGGCAGGATATGGATAGGATATGGTTTGATATCGTTAGATGCTTTCAACTGTTTTCCCTGCACATAATGCAAGGGAAACAGTGGTGAAGTACCATGGTGACATTCTGGCGCTCATTGTAACATTACTTCTTTATGACCTAAAGAGTTATAATTTATTGAGATAAATACCATTTCTAAAACATTAACTTCTGAAAGTTTACCAATTTCTAGTCTTTGTATTTTCCATTTTCATTGCGAATCATACTATATATAGTTTCATGGGACTCGTAATCATTTGAATAAAATAGAGCAAGAATGGTCGATTCCTTTACATCATTGTAATAAAAGTAGCGTCAATAATTGCCATTAGTACGTCAAAATTGATATCTGATTCAAAGTAAACGCCCGAGAGTAAGATTAAGTAAAGGAAGTGATATGAGTAAAGCTTAATAATTTAATTATAATATCAGAAAAATCCCGAAGAGTGGGATAGTACTGTGTTCTATTTACTCTAAAACAATGTTGACGTATACCTTTCTTTCATTCTGTAATGTTTCTTATGATAATTCTTTCTAAAACATTTTTTCTGTGATTGTGTGAAAGGTGAAAAGCTTGTTATAAGCTTTCAGTATTAAAATGTCTCGACGGTTGATGTTTAATCTAGTGAGTTCAGTATAGAAAATTTTCTGTACCCCATCAAAAATGGAATATGAATATGTATATTCAAATGCTATGAACAAACTTAAACATTTGCAGCTTGTATGTCATATACAATTGGTTCATGGTGTATTTTTATGTTCTGGGCAAGTTAGTTTGAATCTATATAGTTACGTATTTTTAGTCGAATGTTTAAATACGATTGGTTGAGTCAACGCAGTAATCTATTTTCATTACAGTAACTTTCAGTTTTTGGTAAAGTTGCATCAATATAACACCAGAAATCGGCACTGTTTTCTTTACATAGCTTATAATTTCAACTTTCAACTATATATATATATATATATATATATATATATATATATATATATATATATATATATATATAGTTTAAATTTGCCAACCGGTTTCGCTTTCATGCTCATCAGGGCAAATATGGCGTCAATACATATTTTATACTATATAATATTTATAATATATATTATACATATTTTGACGCCATATTTGCCCTGATGAGCATGAAAGCGAAACCGGTTGGCAAATAATAATTTAATTATCTCATGGACTGTGTTTTATCTTTTTATATATTTAACTTTTTTCCGGCACATGTTTTTGAATTTTTCACGTATATATATATATATATATATTTAAAATAATTTCAGTCTTAGAAGAGTTTGTTGTGCTATCACAAAACAATGACGCCCCCACGAAAAGATACTATCCCATTTAGTTAAATAAGCGTTTAATTACATATCCTAAATATACAGTATTTTATTAGATAAGACGGACTTGGCTGTTTTTAATCATTAAATAACTGAATAGTTTAAATGAATTTCTCAGTAAGATAAGAATAAAAATACAGTTTGAAATAGACATATCTATATTCAGTTACTGTAATAAGACATCAAAAGTTTTTGAAGCCATGCAAATCATCCAGAGAGAGAACAAAGTCTCTACACACTCAAGGGATGTTAAACTATTTGCATGTATATGGAGCCCAACACATGAACTGTAAAACAAGCTAAAGTACAACAGCTACCTATACTATGATAATGTTGCTGCCTTGATTCAATTGACTCTTTTCCGTTTTGATGTTGTGTGTGCCTTTTAATAAAAGAAACAATAGTACGTGATCAAGTGTCCGAGATACATCACGGACTAGCAACAAATCAATGTAAACAGAAACTTAAATAAATTCATAATCGTTTTATTGGAAGAGTTAAACACTAAACACTAAAGTTTATTTTCTTTTTTATTGGAAACAATGATATACTAGTCAGCCAAGTCCAAAGCTAGCTAAAGTGTATGAGAATACATTGAAAAAAATTCAATGGTTAGCCAGAGGTTGGATATTCCACTCTAGTCCCAACGTGACAAGACTTGGAGAAAGACTAGGTATCCACTTTTGGTCTCATTTACAGTTCATTTGAGTGACGACATTAGAGATATAAATTATAAAAAAGCGGTTGTTTTGTTGAAACTACTCACACGATGTTTACTCAGCTGTTACTTTAAAGTGCTTCTTACTTGTTACGGAAAGAAATATTACTTTACACAGACGCGAAGACAAAGAACATTGTTTACAAAGAAATTCAAATGGAGTGTTTTTCTCTAAATTAGGTATTTCAAATGACAGTGATTAAAATACAACGCAATTTTTGCCCAATGCTGCAATTGTGACCGAAGCAATAAAACACGAATTTTCCACTTGAACTATCTCGAACTAAACACATTTAATTATTTGGAGTTAGTCTAGAACTGTGTTACACGTCTTGTAACTCTATATTTATATTTTAGTGCAGAATTCGAAAGCCCTTAAACAGTTTAATTTGCCTGTCATAAAAGCTTTCTTGTTTTACCTCCACCAATATAATAGTATCAAAATGCAATTTATTGAATTCCCATGTGTGTCAATTAAGCATATGCAATGCACTAAATGTGATATGAGGAGTGTAGTGGGCATGTCTACTCTTGCTTTAAGCTATTGCCTCCATATAACCTTGTGTGGAAAGGGAGCCGAGTGCGTAAGTCTTCCCTGCGAGTACATAGCCTCTCCATGGACAAGCTCTAGGAATTGTGTCTTCGTGGCGACACACAAACACTGATAACCTCGCGGCCTCAGGCAATTGACTCGGAAGAGGTCTGCACACAGACATGCGGTATTCTATGGCCACCGGTGTGTGGATAAGCCCTCATGCATTTATACAGGCCTGAAGCTACTGGTTAATAGCTAGAATTGAGACTCTAATTAAGTTTCCTCCAAAGATGCTTGCACAAGAAACTAAGGGTTGGGCAATCCTGAAAATAATCTAGAGTCAGCTGCACCAGGCCAGTGTAGCACTTTCTTACACACCCGAAACTTTGTATTTCTGCACTGTCTACACAATCACCTAGACCATACCTGGATCTGGTGCTGGATCGTCTGGACCCTTCCCGTGAGAAACAGCATCGAGATCTGAGCCTCGACAGTGTTCACTTTAGATTGTTGTAGGACGCTCTTCTCGACTTAAAGCCAGGAGGCGAGAGTGGAATTCATATATGCTACACATATAATTAAATGAAATGAAAAGTTATTTTGGTAAATGCAAAAACAGTAAACTGAATATCCGTTTCGACGGACAGTGTAAGTTTCTCGGTCTCGGTATTATCGATAAACAAGTGGGTCGAGGATACCATTTCACTCTCACTTGAGTCAACATAGATCATATGCAACAGACAATTTAAAATGTGGTATTTCATTTTGGTTTTCATAATTTATTTTAAGATTTGGTTGCTAATGAAATGTGGTCTCAAGACTGTGCACAAGATAACTTTGGACAGACAGAAAGACAGGTGACCATAATAACTCAACCTGCACCCTTGGTGTTCAGGTGAGCAGATGATGGATACGTTAATGAACTGTCGAGTATAGCTAAGATCAGTTTGTAAAAGTAAAGTGGTTGAAGATACTTTTTGGACTGACTAATAAAATTTAAAAACGATATGTAGTAAAATGTCTAACCCAGTAATGTTAACACTTAAGTTAACGCTGATAAGCGGTATTGTTGAAAACGTGGTAGCAGGCTACATAGATAGAGAGCTGAGCCTACAAAAATGAACATTGATAGTTTGTACAAATACTTTACGAAACGTTAACATGCATATAATATATGCATATAATTATTTCGATTTTCGGCTAATGACACTGATTTATGGAGCAAGTTAGTTTGCTAATTCTTGTGATAATTATTGTTGAGGACCTCAACTACAGTATAACTGGTCTATAAAATAGGATATTTAAATCCGACACAGATAAAATTCAGGCCTAATGGACAGATATTTAAGCGTCTTGGAAGAAATTTGTTGGTCCTCTAAGCCTTAAATGATTTAAGTTAGGTCATCGTGTGTGTTTCTGTCAAAGACACAACATGCTTGGTGCAAATCGTGACTATAAATAAAAAACAACAGCGAAATAGTTTTGTTTAGCCTTTTGTTTTCTTTATTTGTCATCATAAATATTTACTTTGAATATCAGATTGTATTCATGTGCAATAGATGAGAGAAGCAAACTACAGGACGTAACAAATCTTTCTTTAAGTGTTTTATGGTCCTAATGACGACATTATCTCCGGTCACGTGACAAACAGCTTCTATAAATTACTATAAAATCTGAGTAATAGAAGTCCTTCTGTTGTTAGGAAAGGGATATCGTCGGATTTAAATCGGAATCAATCATGGTAATCTTACTTTAATTGGTCTCAGTATGCTTCAATAATATTTGTAATAGAGCATTTATTCAATTGAATTTTATTAAATGATGAACAACATAAACAGCTGTTTTCTGTATTTATACAGAAACAGTTTAAGATGGACACTAAATGTGGGATATGATCGCGTTAAAGTTGTCTCAACATAAAATTAAATATTCATACTTTACCTTTACAGACCATTACAAAACTGATTTCATTATCTGCTGGTTATAATTTTAGTTTCGTAAAGACTGAACTAAGACAGATATATTTTATCGAATTCATAAGAAACCTTAGCACTTTTGTATCGAGTTTTTTTTTACCAATCAATGCGCATGGTGCAACTGCACACTATTATTTCAGTATCAGATTCTGTCACAATCGATCACGTCTAACCAATCTCTAAAACTAAGCTCTCGGATCAGATTAACAATAAATTCGTGGTATTATCAGGCGTTTAATGGTAATGTTCGATAGTAAACTCTATGACGTATTATAGTTTAAACTTAACCATACAATTGAGTCGATATTCGTTTACGTAATGCATATTATTCCAATTTCCGTGACTACGCTGTAAATGTCTGTTGTTTTTTTTCCTCTTTTGAACGCAGACTATTGTGATAATGTTAGACCGTAAGATTTAAAATTAAGTCTTTTGAGAACATATTTTTGTAAAAGAAGCTATCTTGATGATAATTATTCAACTATGTCAATTGGTCAAATGACTGTATAACCTAAAAAAATTCAAAATGTTACCTACGGAAGGTTATATTTATTCCTTTATGTTGCTTAACTCAGACGTTTTTCATCTATCAATTACTTATTTCCTCTTCTGGCAAAACTTTTCTTTAATAAATTGTTTTGTTGTAATTTTCAGACACACAAGCTGTATTTATGCATGGCCGTAGCAGTATTACTGAATCTGTCAAAAGCAGGTAGTATTTGATAAACATTTCATTATAAAAACGCCGCGTTTAGATGTTTTTTGAATTTACATAAAGTTTTCAGGCATAAACTACTTGGTTAATAACAGAGCAATCCATGATTTTTTATTGCCTTTCCATGAAATCCAGCCTTTGATTGGTCATTGATTAATAATGTGAAGTTGATATTAACGGGTCAGGCAGGTAATTTAAAGTTGGAATTTTCCTTCCTTGTACCCTACGTCGGCAAGTTGAATGCGATCAATACACAAATAATATTACCACTCTACTGACAATAGGCATCAAATGAATATTACGTTTCAGTTACTCCTCTAGCTGAACGGCTCGGGTAAAATTAATATATGCGTGTAATATGTCCATAAATATCACATCAGAAAAAAAAAATAATGAACATACAATACTAACAGCAACCCCGGGTCAAAATTACCATATACAAAATCAAAATATATCGTAATTAAGTGTTGAAAAAAAAAGATTAAACATACCGAAGGTTCTCTTCTTTCGTTTAAGACTGTTTTTATGTTTTTACTAGGGATGGCAACGAGTACCAAATTTGATATTCGAGTTTTGCTAACCTAGTACTCGGACGTTCGATCGAGTAACCGATTAATCGGGTAATCCTAACCATCCCTAGTTTTTACCTTTTAAAACTGTATTTGCATAGGCACAGATATGTAAATTATAGTTTGTTTTGTTGATTGTGACTTCAAGTTTTTCAAGAACATTCGTTAATTCAACAACATAAAGAACTGAAGCAAAAGTGATTGAGTCTGTTGTTTTGCATAAATGCCATAAAATATAACACAAAATATCGTCTACTTATCATTCTGAAACGCTGCATTCTATATGAAACATATGAAAAAAATGCCGAATCGTTTGATCTTTAACTGTGTACACCAATTTCAGTTCATGATTTTTCTTATTTATGAATTCCTTCCGTGAAGACTTTATGGAAATTTCCATGAAATCTTCTTGAAAAAACAGATACTATTTTACCATTTTCCTTTTGAATGTAATGTGTAATGCGAAAACACAACGGCGCAAGTAATGCAGATCACAGAACCATTAGCTCGAAATTCGAAATATTTGACCAAAAACATAAAACCCTCGAATTTCAGATGCCTTTTTGGTACCTAGGATATATATAAATGCGTGTCACAAAATCATTTTTGCTCTCAAAGCTGTACTGGTTAAGGTCCTAGTTTCAGACACTTTTAGCACATATTTCGCTATAACTCACATACTAGTTACCCGATCTTACAGATGTTTTGGTAACTTCTAAAAATAGATTTAGCTCACAAATGAGGCCCGACATTGAGGTCACCAAGGGAGGTAAAATTTACAATAGAGAGTACCCTAGTTTCGGCCAGAGTTATCTGCCTTTTTCTCCTCTGTATCCGTGGTAGGGTTTTATTTTAACTAAAAAGGTGAAAAAGCAAGTATTCTGTAATATGCCGACTCAAAATACATTTACATTCCCCGTTCAATTGCTTCTAAAAGCCAATAATGTGATGTCAATGTTGATGAATGAACAAAAAAAAGAAACATGCATGTTTTTGTGGACAGGTAGTTTCTCTCTTTTTCTAAGGTAAATACTCACATTTACGTTAAGCTGTTGCTGTTAGCTTGGTTGAAATCAATTCACGTGCAAACCTACTTAAAGATAGAAAGTATGAAAGTTTATGGTTTTTAACGTTCATGATTTCGATACACTCGTCAAACCTAAATTTGCGAAAATGAAGAAAAAAAGCCAAAGTCAGTTATATAGACCGTAAAGTAGTAATACATTGAATGAAAGCTCTCGGCCAGTTTTACGCCCGGTAATCTACTGACAAAGTGAATCTAACATGTTCATGAGTTGTGGATAAGGAAATCCCACCCGAGGGTTGAGATACGTCCAAAAACGAGGCTCTGTCGAGTTTTTTGGGCGTATCTCAACCCGAGGATCGGATTTCCTTATCCACAACTCAATGGACATGGTAGATTTATTTTCTCACCGTTTAAATCGCATTTTTACACAAGTGAGAGGGAATAAGAGCAAAAACAGGATGGGGATGAAAAATGAAAATCAACTTTTTTCTCGAATTTTACTGCAAAACTGCTATAGATGGATAGAAAATGATCTAACTAAGAAAATGAATACCAACAACCCTATGTTTTTTTTCAAAAATGACAATTTTACAGGCATTTTTTATTTTTATGTCTGCTTTTGGCATAGAAATTGAATAAATCCAATGTTCATGTGAATGTGCTTGCTTTATCTTCGTAGTAAAAGTATCCGATACAGTCTGTACAAAGGAATCAGGAACAGAGTGCACAGATATTGGTCACGCAGAATGTGACAATGCAGACAGTGATGCTAAATGCAAATGTTCTGATGGTTACAAAGAGGATTCCGGCAATGGGAGTACTTGTGTAAAAGGTAGATGATGTTATTAAAATATGAAAGTGAAGGATTTCTAACGTTTATGATTTCCTTACATTCATCAATACTTAAATTTGCAAAAAAGAAACGAAAAAAGCCAAAGTCAAATATGTAGATGAATAATAGTTATACATTGAATGAAAGCTCTCGGCCAGTTTTACGCCCGGTAAATAAATGAACCAGCGGAGGTAACGGAAAATGTTCTCATGCGACTTTCCGAGAAAGCTCTGCTGACAGAAAAATTATACTAAAACGGGAATGGGTATAATTTCACGATTTAATTTAATGTCTACAATTTAATTTGTTTATCAAAATTCGAGTACATGTGTGCGTGAATATCTACTTAATACTTAGATACCTATAAATGACAATTATACAGCTCGTAATAGATGTATGAATTAACAAAACTTTCAACTAGCGTTAAGTATAATATGTACTTTGGAAGCTCCAGGTTTTAAGTAAGGTGGTAAATATTTGTTTCTTAAATGTAAAGATTCACAAAGATGTTGCGAGTGAGTGCAAATACGTATTACGTTTACAAGTATTTGATTCTGCACTTTGCAAAATTATCTGTGTTTAAGTTACCATTATCAACTTGCACGATATGATTTCGTTAGCAGAAAAGTTTGTCAAAGAACCAGTTAGAGTTGTTTCATTAATTTCTGTCTATTTCTGGTATATACGACATTTATCAAAATACATGGTTTAGTTATCTTAGACTTAAAAAGCATCTGTACAATGAATTCTTACATAATTTGCAAGTAATATCATACTTTAATGCACACAGAATGATTCTGGTGAAACGAATCCTACGCTACATATCACTGAAGTTGAATCCAAATATTTCTAATGTTGAAAATTCACTCCATCATAGTTTTCTATTTTTCTTTTTAATAGGTAGTTGAAATTTGCGACAGGGGAAGTGACTCTTAATTTGGATGATAACATAAATACATTACATTCCAAGCCTTTACGATATGCTGATTAAAGTAAACGTGTAAGAATGAAAACATATTTCAGTTTTTAGTTGTTCTAGTTCACGGTTTCTAATTCAGTAGTTAATAAGGTTAACATCAATGTCCATAAAATTAAAGGAATGTTGACTTAATGAGCCAAATTCATTTTTTCATATAGTGTGAATCAATCCAATGTTCATGTGAATGTGCTTCCTTTATCTTAGTACCTAGAGTGACCGAAACAGTATGCACAAAAGATACAGGAACAGAGTGCTCAGCTATTGATCACGCAGTATGTGACAATGCAGACAGTAATGCTAAATGCAAATGTTCTGATGGTTACAGAGAGGATTCCGGCGATGGGAGTACTTGTGTAAAAGGTAGATGATGTTATTGATGCCGTAGATTTAGACTCTTTAAAACAAAACAGTACCATGATCTTAGAGGTATCAATGGCTTTTTATCGGTCTAAAGGGCAATGTAAGACATAATAATTGCATTTTTAACACATTCTGGACAATTTAGCAGTTTATGTTAAAACGAATACATGTACATGTAGTACCATGTGAAAACTTACTTTAAGATAGAAAATATGAAAGTTAAGGATTTTTTACGTTCATGATTTCGATACATTCGTCAATACTTAAATTTGCAAAAATGAAAATAAAGCCAAAGTCAATTGTGTAGAATGTATAGTAGTTATACATTGAATGAAAGCTCTCGGCCAGTTCTACGCCCGGTTCATAAATTGAACTATCTCAACGAGGAGTTAACGGAAAATGTTCTCATGCGATTTCCGAGATAGCTCAGCTGATAGAAAAATTATATTAAACCGGGGATGGGTATAATGTCACGATTTAATTTAATGTCTATAATTTAATTTGTTTATCAAAAGTCGAGTACATGTGTGTGAATATCTACTTACTAAGAAACCTATAAATGACAATAATACAGTTCGTAATAAATGTATAAATTAACAAAACTTTCAACCAGCTTTAAGTATAACATGTACTTTGGAAGCTGCAGGTTTTAAGTAAGGTGGTAAATATATGTTCCTTAAATGCTGAGATTCACAAAGGTATTTCGAGTGGTTGCAAATACATATTACGTTAACATGTATGTCTATTTGATTCTGCACTTTGCAAAATTATCTGTGTTTCAGCTACCATTATCAACTTTTACGATATGCATTCGTTAGCAGAAAAGTTTGTAAAAGAACAAGTTAGAGTTGTTACATCAATTTCTGTCTATTCCTGGTATAATTATATACGACATTTATCGAAATACATGATTTAGTAATCTTAGATTTAATCAAAGGACTGAAAGTGCTGGATGATCGATTGTCTCTGAACAACACAATCTGCACACATACATGTGTAAATATCAGGACAACACAGATTGTACACATCACATGTGTAAATATCAGGACACCCTTGCACGAGTAAAGTTATAAACTGGAAACACAACTGTCCACAAATTTTGACCTTTAACCATTTGTGTAAACTTTACTTTTGAGATAGGAACCCATGTGCTTACATTTTGCATTCAGTGACTATGTTCAACTACCCTATGAAGTATTAAGCTGTGAATGGTAACTGAGAAATGGTTTTGACAAAACTGAACTGAAAATTCATAGTTTGAACAACTTTTAATGCCACTTAACAGCTAAGGTCATATTGCAACGTCCAGCTTACATGGAGGAGGAAGACCCTGGGTGCCAATTCTGGCATTATTTCAGTCACGAGCGGGCACCTGGGTAGAACCTAGACAGCTCCCAGACATAAAAGAATTCGACCCAAGTAGGACACGAACCTACAGCGGTGAGGGACAAGTAAACATCAGTCAATGACCTCAACCACTCGGCAACAGATGCCATTGTTTGATGCCAAGCAATTGTTTGAAGTTTCAAAGCTTTAATGGTTACCGAGAAAGTGAATTTTAAGAAAGCTTAACCAGATTCAAGACGACAGTGCCGACTGACGTCAAGAAGGTTATGACAATGGCTCTTCTGTTTTTCAAAGAAAAGCTAAAAATTGATTAAATCAATCTTTTCTTATAAATTGATTCAGTATATACCTATTGTAGAACATGTACTTGCAGCTTACATTAACTATCCCCGTGAGTGGTTCCAAAATACTGCGAATTGCAATATACCGGGTCTATTGCGCCCAGCCTTTCTACCATACTGTTTTAAATTTTCATAACTTGTATAAAACAACAACATGTTTTAATAGCCGGCTATTATCTTTCATATTTAACATATACTAAACTCTAGCAGTGTTTCGTAACAAGTAATAATAATGATGATTATGATGATTATGATGATTATTATGTTCCTATATAATTAATGTATGTATGAATGTACACATCAAAATTTAGTGTAGCAAAAGAATCGTGGTAAAGTTTAGTTTTATTTATTCTCGAAAATACATAGTATTATATACATACATAGTACAAAGGTGTAACAATATAACTGGAGTCTGAAAATAAGCTTTCAAAGAAAACTTATATTAATTCATTTTCCTACTTTGGTAAAGTTTGAAAGTTTTTGTTACAATTTATATTGAGTTAATATTTGTTCTTTGTAAATGACAGCATAATCCAGAGAAATGAATTTGATTTTCCCTTTAGATTATTGCATTTCTGTCTATATTTAAAAATCGTAGTTAAGACATGTAGATCTATGTGATTTCTTACAGTTATTCGTACCCAGGTACGAATCGACTTCGCGAAATGCGGAAAATTTCGTACCATTTTCAAACCACGCATTTACATAAAATACAACAATTACAGCGTGTTTGAAGCATAAAAATATGTTGTCATATTTCAAAAAGACATCTACAAGTGCCTCTGTAGAGTTAATTTGCTGATAAGTTTCAGTTTTATACCTTAACGCATTAGACTAGTTTTTCGAAAAATCTTTAGACAATAAATGACAACTAATCAGGCCGAGCACTTTTGATGATAGAGGCGTTGGCAAGTTACAAAAAATCGTTGTTTTTTATGTTGAATTCCGAGTTTTGTAATTTAAAATTCAAGAGTACCTAGTGGTTCGATAACGTATTACGATGTTCCGATAGTTTATGATCACAAACACAACATCGGATATAAGACACATTATTCGGCCTGACTAGGTGTCTTTTAGTGTCTCCGGTCTGACTTAGAAAACTGTTCAGATCAAAACCGCGTAGGAAACTAGTTCTATATACAGAACAGATACCTCGTTGATTTTTAGTAATTTTTAATGTTTTACATTTATTCATCAATATATCATAATGAAAACAGAATACAAAGTAATGCATTACAATTCTTTTTATTTCATTGAATATATAGAACTACTTTTCGGTCGTATTCGACAAAAAATTGTGTTAAGAGTTCGGCCGTAAGGGTCTGAAATACTCTGTTAACTTTGGATACGATTGAATAAATCCAATCGATCCAAAAAGCATCTGGATAATGAATTCTCACATAATTTTCAAGTAATATCATAGTAATTTAATGCACAGAGAATGATTCTGATGAAACGGATCCTACGCTACATATCATTGAAGTTGATTGCAAATAGTTTTACTGTTGAAAATAAACTCCAACATAGTTTTCTATTTTTCTTTTAAATAGGTAGTTGAACTTTGCGACAAGGGAAGTGACTCTAACTTTTGATGATAACATAAATACATTACATTACAAACCTTTACGATATGCTGATTAAAGTAAACGTGTAAGAATGAAAACATATTTCAGTCTTTAGTTGTTCTAGTTCACGGTTTCTAGTTCAGTAGTTAATAAGGTTAACATCAATGTCCATAAAATTAAAGGAATGTTGACTTAATGAGCCAAATTCATTTTTTCATATAGTGTGAATAAATCCAATGTTCATGTGAATGTGCTTGCTTTATCTTAGTACCTAGAGTGACCGAAACAGTCTGCACAAAGGATACAGGAACAGAGTGCTCAGCTATTGATCACGCAGTATGTGACAATGCAGCCAGTAATGCTAAATGCAAATGTTCTGATGGTTACAAAGAGGATTCCGGCGATGGGAGTACTTGTGTAAAAGGTAGATGATGTTATTGAAGCCGTAGATTTAGACTCTTGAAAACAAAACAGTACCATGATCTTAGAGGTATCGATGACATTTTATCGGTCTTAAGGGCAATGTAAGACATAATAATTGCATTTCCAGCACATTCTGGATAATTTAGCAGTTTATGTTAAAACGAATACATGTACATGTAGTACCACGTGAAAACTTACTTTAAGATAGAAAATATGAAAGTTAAGGATTTTTTACGTTCATGATTTCGATACATTCGTCAATACTTAAATTTGCAATAATGAAAAAAAGCCAAAGTTAATTGTGTAGAATGCATAGTAGTTATACATTGAATGAAAGCTCTCGGCCGGATTTACGCCCGGTAAATAACTGAACTATCTCAGCGCGGAGTTAACGGAAAATGTTCTCATGCGATTTCCGTGATAACTCAGCTGACAGAAAAATTATACTAAACCGGGGATGGGTATAATGTCACGATTTAATTTAATGTCTACAATTTAATTTGTTTATCAAAAGGCATTCACATGTGCGTGAATATCTACTTACTAAGAAACCTATAAATGACAATAATACAGTTCGTAATAAATGTATAAATTAACAAAACTTTCAACTACCTTTAAGTATAACATGTACTTTGGAAGCTGTAGGTTTTAAGTAAGGTAGTAAATATATGTTCCTTAAATGCTGAGATTCACAGAGATGTTGCGAGTGGTTGCAAATACATATTACGTTAACATGTACGTCTATTTGATTCTGCACTTTGCAAATATATCTGTGTTTCAGCTACCATTATCAACTTTTACGATATGAATTCGTTAGCAGAAAAGTTTGTCAAAGAACCAGTTAGAGTTGTTACATTAATTTCTGTCTAATTCTGGTATAATTATATACGACATTTATCAAAATACATGGTTTAGTTATCTTAGACTTAAAAAGCATCTGTACAATGAATTCTTACATAATTTGCAAGTAATATCATACTTTAATGCACACAGAATGATTCTGGTGAAACGAATCCTACGCTACATATCATTGAAGTTGAATCCAAATATTTCTAATGTTGAAAATTAACTCCATCATAGTTTTCTATTTTTCTTTTTAATAGGTAGTTGAAAATTTCGACAGGGGAAGTGACTCTTACTTTGGATAATAGCATAAATACATTACATTCCAAGCCTTTACGATATGCTGATTAAAGTAAACGTGTAAAAATGAAAACATATTTCAGTTTTTAGTTGTTCTAGTTCACGGTTTCTAGTTCAGTAGTTAAAAAGGTTAACATTAATGTCCATAAAATTAAAGGAATGTTGACTTAATGAGCCAAATTCATTTTTTCATATAGTGTGAATAAATCCAATGTTCATGTGAATGTGCTTGCTTTATCTTAGTACCTAGAGTGACCGAAACAGTCTGCACAAAGGATACAGGAACAGAGTGCTCAGCTATTGATCACGCAGTATGTGACAATGCAGACAGTAATGCTAAATGCAAATGTTCTGATGGTTACAAAGAGGATTCTGGCGATGGGAGTACTTGTGTAAAAGGTAGATGATGTTATTGATGCCGTAGATTTAGACTCTTGAAAACAAAACAGTACCATGATCTTAGAGGTACCAATGGCTTTTTATCGGTCTAAAGGGCAATGTGAGACATAATAATTGCATTTCTAAGACATTCTGGACAATTTAGCAGTTTATGTTAAAATGAATACATGTACAATGTACATGTAGTACCACGTGAAAACTTACTGTAAGATAGAACATATGAAAGTTAAGGATTTTTTACGTTCATGATTTCGATACATTCGTCAATACTTAAATTTGCAAAAATGAAAAAAAAGCCAAAGTCAATTGTGTAGAATGCATAGTAGTTATACATTGAATGAAAGCTCTAGGCCGGATTTACGCCCGGTAAATAACTGAACTATCTCAGCGCGGAGTTAACGGAAAATGTTCTCATACGATTTCCGTGATAACTCAGCTGACAGAAAAATTATACTAAAACGGGGATGGGTATAATGTCACGATTTAATTTAATGTCTACAATTTAATTTGTTTATCAAAAGTCATTCACATGTGCGTGAATATCTACTTACTAAGAAACCTAAAAATGACAATAATACAGTTCGTAATAAATGTATAAATTAACAAAACTTTCAACTACCTTTAAGTATAACATGTACTTTGGAAGCTGTAGGTTTTAAGTAAGGTAGTAAATATATGTTCCTTAAATGCTGAGATTCACAGAGATGTTGCGAGTGGTTGCAAATACATATTTCGTTAACATGTACGTCTATTTGATTCTGCACTTTGCAAATATATCTGTGTTTCAGCTACCATTATCAACTTGCATAATATGAATTCGTTAGCAGAAAAGTTTGTCAAAGAACCAGTTAGAGTTGTTACATTAATTTCTGTCTAATTCTGGTATAATTATATACGACATTTATCAAAATACATGGTTTAGTTATCTTAGACTTAAAAAGCATCTGTACAATGAATTCTTACATAATTTGCAAGTAATATCATACTTTAATGCACACAGAATGATTCTGGTGAAGCGAATCCTACGCTACATATCATTGAAGTTGAATCCAAATATTTCTAATGTTGAAAATTAACTCCATCATAGTTTTCTATTTTTCTTTTTAATAGGTAGTTGAAAATTTCGACAGGGGAAGTGACTCTTACTTTGGATAATAGCATAAATACATTACATTCCAAGCCTTTACGATATGCTGATTAAAGTAAACGTGTAAAAATGAAAACATATTTCAGTTTTTAGTTGTTCTAGTTCACGGTTTCTAGTTCAGTAGTTAAAAAGGTTAACATTAATGTCCATAAAATTAAAGGAATGTTGACTTAATGAGCCAAATTCATTTTTTCATATAGTGTGAATAAATCCAATGTTCATGTGAATGTGCTTGCTTTATCTTAGTACCTAGAGTGACCGAAACAGTCTGCACAAAGGATACAGGAACAGAATGCTCAGCTATTGATCACGCAGTATGTGACAATGCAGACAGTAATGCTAAATGCAAATGTTCTGATGGTTACAAAGAGGATTCCGGCGATGGGAGTACTTGTGTAAAAGGTAGATGATGTCATTGATGCCGTAGATTTAGACTCTTGAAATCAAAACAGTGCCATGATCTTAGAGGTATCAATGGCTTTTTATCGGTCTAAAGGGCAATGTGAGACATAATAATTGCATTTCTAACACATTCTGGACAATTTAACAATTGATGTTAAAACGAATACATGTAGTATCACGTGAAAACTTACTTTAAGATAGAAAATATGAAAGTTAAGGATTTTTTACGTTTATGATTTCGATACATTCGTCAAAACTAAAATTTGCAAAAATAAAAAAAAAGCCAAAGTCAATTATGTAGAATTTATAATATTTATACATTGAATGAAAGCTCTCGGCCAGTTTTACGCCTGGAGTTAACGTCAAAGTTCTCATGAGTTTTCCGAGATAGCTGTGCTGCTGTCTTTTTCTGGTATAATTATATACGACATTTAACGAAATACATGGTTTAGTTATCTTAGATTTAAAAAGCAACGGTGCAATGAATTCTCACATAATTTGCTAGTAATATCATACTTTAATGCCCAAAGAATGGTGAACCGAATCCTACGCTACATATCGTTGAAGTTGGTTGCAAATATTTCTTCTGTTGAAAATAAACTGCAACATAGTTTTCTATTATTCTTCTTAATAGGTAGTTGAAATTTGGATAATAGCATCAATTCATTACAATTGAAGCCTTAAGAAAAATAAGTGGTTAAAGTAAACGTGTAAGAATGAAAATATATTTCAGTTTTTAGTAAATCTAGCTCACTGTTTCTCGGTCAGCAGCAAATCACTTTAACGAAAATGTTTTTCCCGACATCAATGTCCATAAAATTAAACGAATGTTGACTTAACGAGCCAAATTCATTTTTTCATATAGTGTGAATAAATCCAATGTTCATGTGAATGTGCTTGCTCTATCTTCGTAGTTAAAGTATCCGAAACAGTCTGCACAAAAGATTCAGGAACAGAGTGCTCAGCTATTGATCACGCAGTATGTGACAATGCAGTCAGTAATGCTAAATGCAAATGTTCTGATGGTTACAAAGAGGATTCTGGCAATGGGAGTACTTGTGTAAAAGGTACATGATGTTATTGATGCCATAGATTTAGAAAAAGTCGAGTACATGTGCTTGAATATCTACTTACTCAGATAACTATAAATGACAAATATACAAATCATAATACATGTACATATAAACAAAACGTTTTACCAGCTTTAAATATAACTTATACCTTGGTAGCTTCAGATTTTAAGAAAGGTGGTAAATGTTTGCTTATGTAATGCTGAGATTCACAAAGATGTTGCGAGTGGTTTCAAAAACATATTACATGTGAAGTATATTTTTGTATACAACACTAAGGTTTAACTTTGTGTTAGAAAGCATAGTAAGGGTCACTTTGGCAATGACTCGCAAATAATCACCTACATGTATATTGATGACGAAGGGCGTTATTGGTATGCCCGAAGGCTAGCTCAAATCCCTTCAGCCAAGTATTTATATACATATATGTTGGTCCTTTGGGTAGCGGAACACAACACAAAACTGAAACGAAGTTATTTATCGTACATGTAGATAATACTTTTAAATATTATAGCATGCAATGTATATGTATTAGCTATGAAATTGAGATGAAAAGTGCAGTATAGCATTGAGACACAATCTCATTTATCATCACACAAACACACGGATTAGATATCAGTACAATTCAGGACGGGGACATGAGTACATACATGTAAGGATAACGGTCAATAATGCGTAAAGGATTATCGGATGGAAAAAAATGCATGGAAGGATTTTTAAACTGACACAGTTAAACTAACTATGCACTGAAATCTCAAGGGAATCCATAAAAGTTAAAGATGACAATCGCTTTTATTATGTTTTATTGACGCCGGTATAAAACAACTAAATTAAAAATAACAACTATAAATGTGTGAGCTTTTCTCGTCTACAATACGGTCGTACCCAATGACATTAAGCACAGAAAATATAATTTCATTTAAGGTTCAGTATTATTATAATATCTATTTTATTTTTCAAACACGATCGGTTCAGTTACCTATTCAAATGTTAACTATTTATAAAACTTTACTAGTCAGTGTATGCAATATGGACTATGCAAAAACGGTGAAAGAATGTACGCAATATAGTTCATGATATCATGCGGTTGAACGGACCGAACGACTGTTATCGCTAATTTAAAAGCAATATAACCTGTCTACTTCGAATGAGGAATTTTACATTAATTAAGTAAACAAGGCTTAAATCTTGTAAAATCATTATCATATTTAATTCGATTTTTTTGTTTATCTGTTTATTATAGTAGGTATGATAAGCCATGTCATAGTAGTAGTAACATTTGAAGAAATGTTACTTAAATTAACTAAGTCATGGTTATTTCTACATACTTTACTTAGGAAATAAATTTTACTTTTGAGTGATATACCGGTTAGTCTATCACTGTGTGGAATTTAGATGCGTAGTAATCTATTCACATAGGCCTGTCGCTTAGATGCTTCATAATAAATAATTCAGGCCTTCGTGATTAGATTACCACGCATCTGAACTCCACACAGTGATAAACTAACCGATATATCACTCAAAAGTAAAATCTATTTCCATTCTGACATGTTAAGTTGGAGAAACTGATAATTTTTTTATTACGCTAAGCTGACTGACTTTCCAGGTCGCCAGACAACGCAAGAACATTTTTGCTGTTCCCAGAACTTTTACTCCCAATTTCTATAAATTTGGCATTACTTGCATTAACTTGTTTTAAAGGAATGATTTTTATACCAAATTTTGTTTCGTTGTTTTCATGTACGTACTGTGATATAACGGCAGATTGTATCAATACCGGCTCAACTATTTTCAGTGAAATCATCTGCATTTATCTGTATACCGTCTGACTTCAAGAAGCTGGGCGCTTATGTTTTAAACGTTGATGACGTCATACATGTATATACAACATAGTACGAACAAAGTCCCGCGTAATTGACAGTATCACATACATATAAAACATATAAAATATGCCAAAACTATGCTTCCAGTGTAAAATTAAGAGAATAACTGTTAAGTTTTGGTGAACATTTAATGAATATGCAACATATGTTGCAGTTCGAACACAAAAACCGACAATGTAAACGTGTGTGAACGTTTTAATCATGTTAAAATGCGCGGGGGTTATTTTCAAAAGCTGAACATAGTTCCGGCCATTCGAGTGATATACCGTATTGTATATTACGCTCAAATCCTTCTTTCCTTGTATGAGACGAAATGAAGTTAGTGTTAGAATTATCAGTTGTGTCCGCAACGAGCTGTACTGGAACAGGTCAATGTAAGGGGATACTTACATTGTAACTCAGTGTGAAGCAGTGATCAATTTAAAGCGTGAAAAGTATATGAAACACTTTATTTGTTTGTCTTGTCTTTACACTTTTTTAAAATGAGGATATACAGTGGTTGATGGGTACTCTTTTATATAAACACTAGGTTGTAGATTAACTAACTTTATGAAATTTTATTGTGATGTAAATAAGTAAAATTGTTCAAAATTACAATATTTCATATGTTAACCGTTTGAATGTGTAGGACGTAATTTGTTATTAAGTATTGTTTATTTTGCCAATACTTTTTTATATTACAAAAACGTACGGAGTATTTGGTGCATGGTCTCTTATGTGGGAAACTAACGACAAGGTTCTTCACCATCAAGGACAGTATTCTTGTCCTTTACATCATCTCTTTTGTTTCTTCAATCTAATATCTTACGATTTGGCCATGCACTCCATGTTGTCGTCTCAATTATCTTTGGTGTAATAAAGACGTCAATACGTGATGTAAGGATGATCACAATAGCTGCACATAAGCCTACAGCTCAAATGAGCTAAAAAGTTGCAAAAGTTTACATTGTAATTGAAAAAAAGCATCTGCAGCAGAGGTCCTCTAGAATCATATTGTAATTAAGGAGGAAGGAAACAGTAGCTCCATTTGCCTTCGACAGTTATGAGATGAATGATATTTCGTAAATATAATACATGTCATACCTGTCTGGATCAGGTCAGTATAACTAGAGTTGCAGGCCCTTGAATTGCAACAAAAATTCTATATTTCACTTTTTTACACTCTTGTATCTTCATTTCTTTACCAATCCTAATCATAATTATACATAGTGTGACTGACCCTAAGCTATAGGTTTGCTTTGATCCTCTACCATGTATATAAAAATTATACCCCCACGGTCAAAACTGACCACTCCCTTGAGGTCAGGTTCGCAAAGGACCCATTTGGTTACAAGATTAAACCTTTAATGTTCAATTTCTTGAAAACCATTGTGACTAGGAACACATGCTACATGATTGTAGGTCTTGACCAGCAGATGCATCTCGCAAACGAAATATATATTACCCTTTAAAATTCTTGTCACGGAAATAACTCAAAAGCCACGAAAGGGAATTTATTCAACCTGCATACAGTCATGTTGTCTTGGTTTATAATTAACCAGAACGGACAGTGGAACTTAGGGTGAGTGATGTGGGCCATTTTGGCCCTGTTGGTAAAAATTTCACCTCAAAGGTTCCTTAATTGAAGTAACAAGACCTTGAATAAATTTGTGTTTATAAAAATATTTGTGAAATTGTCACATTAAAATTTCAGGTGAAGAAGGAAATTCGGCCCCGTCTGTTGTGCAAGCTGCTTGTATGATCTCCATGTCACTGTTTGTAACAGTATTTCAAAAGTTGTTGTAAGCACGGAGAGAACAAATAAACACTTTAGAAGGTAATTAAAAAACTAATAATTACTTTTAATTTTGGAGCGGCATGCAAACTGTAATTATACCTAAGATGCATATTCAGCATTGTCAGAACGTCAGTCTGTACACTTCTTTATGACTGTTTGCCCGACACTCTTGAAATCCCTGAAATATGTTTATGAGATCGGTAGGGCACGTCTCCTCCACTTGTCCTGTCATAAAAAGTAAACTTACACACGTTTCAAAGAATCTACGAAAGACCAAAAGGCGGCCTGTCGTGGTTACATGCAATAGTTAATGACAGACATGAGTTAAAGTAATGTCTAATATTCTTCCCACATAAAAACATGATGACCTTAAATATTCAAAAACGTGTTACGTTTTCTCTTACCTAAGTCTGTTAGATATTGGTAAGTCGTGCTGTTGGTATTTGCTCTTACCGTAACATAAGATGTGTTTTGTAATTTTCCCGTTTATTTTTTTCAGGCTGTTGTGCAAGACACTATTGCTTTAAATTGTTTGATTTAGGTCAGCACTTACATGTACATATCATGATTAACATAACGAATTCATCGTTTTTCTTTCGCTTCTATATATCAGTTTGCCAAGTCTATATTTTCTCATTATTGGACTGCCATGTTTAAAATTGTATATCAATTGTTTTATCCAATATCATTGAGTCATTAAGATACGGACTCTTCTCACCTATATCAGTCTGCCTGTCTGTGCTTTAAATACGAAATTTCTCCGACACATCTGTAAAATCTTACAATTCAACCTATATAAAGGAGCTAAACGAAATTATTACGCCAGGAATTGGGACAGTTGTATATGACATATCTGGCAGTATATCAAACCTGGAACTTAACAGAATACAGAAGATTTTAAAGAATACGTGACAGTTTCAATTAAATAAAAAACATTATGATCATAGAATCACGGACCTATATACACATGGATTGGCAACTCTCGTATCTTCTATACAAGTTCAACCTTTTTATCGCGGATGGCGAGATTTTATGCGAGATTTTAGCATCGATGGACAATATCCGAGGTTTGCCGAAATCGAAAACTCCCAGCGTCCACCTGTCCTCCATCTTGAAAAATAATCAAATTTAATCGTGTCTTCTTCAATATTTATGACTCAATAGATTTTGTTTTCTCTTTAAGTAACATTAGTCTCATTCCAACCTATATCTGTTTTTCGTAATGCGTAATTTTTATCGATTTTGTATGTTGAAAATTTTGTCAGCGCGATGTTGAATGAAGCTTCCTTGGAACGTATCGGGGAAAAACGTAAACAATAAATCAAATTGAATCGTGTCTACTTCAATATGTATGGCTCAATAGTTTGTATTTTTCTTTGTTTATGCAACTTTTGTCTTATTCCAAGCTAATCTTTTTTCGTAAGGCGTAACTGCTATCGATTTTGTTTGTTGATAATTTTGTCAAGTCTGGCGGCACCTGCCGAATATCACAAATCGGAAAATTTCCGAAAAACACCGAGCGCGCGCAAAGCATGATGGGTAACATTCACTCCGATATCGCATTATCGATTTTCGGAAGTTGCCAATCCATGTGTATATAGGTCCGTGATAGAATGAAAAGGCCTTTTTAAATCTCTGATTATCAGTGTAACTGACTTGAAGCACTTTGATTTATACTAGAATAGTGTCAACAATGATTTCAAACTTTGTTATGTTTATTTGAATAGTTTCTAAGAAAGCAACCATAATGAAATATGGACTACGTTTCACAGATTACTATCAGATAGTTTTGTGTTTGTGCTTGTATTTGCGAACAAAACGCTTTATAGTGATATTCAAATGATGCATACTAGTAGTATTTCATAGACTTGTACTTTGTAGAAGCGTTGAAACACTGTTCTTATATGAAAGATTATATGAAAGAAGACATAAAAATAAGGTTTTTACTGGTTTAGCTTCAAATGTTACTTATTCAATTAGAACTATTGCGCGTAGTGTAATTACATGCACTAATGGGTGTTACGTTACAGCTGGAACTTGATTTTTTTTCTGATTCTTCATGATACAATGTACTTAGCTATCTTCGGAAAATAGCATAGATATATGAAAAAGTCAGTTAAACTCTTATACAATAAAAGTGTATTTTACCAATAAAAACATTGATGTAACAGAAAAATAAGAGAAAAAATGGAACAGAAGTCAAATCTTTTGGAAATATATTTCGGTTTGAGACGCAGAACATTTAGATTGTTGCCTGTCTAGTGCAAGATATTACTCATTCATGTACAATAGTTCAGTTTTGTTGTGCGTTTCGCTAGTTCGTATTTATGTTTTGACAAAATTTCTACAACTGTTTAGTTCTTAAATGAGCACAAGCGATTTACTATATGAAACATTTCAGTAAATTTACAACCCGAAACTCTTTTGAGGGTGCATAAAAGAAGCTTGATGAATGGTAAACTTGCTGACATGGGCGAGTATTCGGTTATGAGTTTCATCCAGCTACGGTAATGGGATGTGTTCATGTACATGTACATGTATTTAGCAATTGGAACTTCAAGAAATAAGACGTACTTTGATTACATGTATTTCATCTATACCTCATTTATGTCTTAACGTCTTTAATTAAATGCGTAGTTTAAATAAAAGAAAAGATACAAAACAAACATTGTGTACTCTAATTGTAGAAAGAAAAGAAATTGTAAACAACTGGATTGTGGCTGGATGTTATTCCCGGTGAAAGTCACGTGATTATGGATAAATGCTTATTTCAGAACAGGTATAAGTCTAATTTACAAGTCGTTTATTTTATTGACTATTAAAGAGTTGCGATGTTTTCAAAGACTATTTATTACTTTATTAAACTATTTTGTAATATTTTAAGAAATGCAGATGTTGAAACTAATGTTTTATTAGTAAAATAGAAATTATGTCAGCTTTGTTGAATGAATTAAACCAAATAAACAGTTGTATATGAAAATGTTGTTACTTTTGTTTATGTCGGAAAAGGAAGATGAGATATGTTGTTCAACTATATGCAGTCATCTACTAATTTTAGCGATACGGGAAAATGGGTATCTGGAGAAAATACTTAGAAACTAGCTTTCCTGCATATTTGAACAAGCAATATTTCAAAATATCTTTTCGATATATATAATATCTGGTAAAAAACTTTCATGTCCTTTTTCCAAGATATGCTTTTTCATAGGGCGTAGCCAAAATAAAAAGGAACCATTATTTTGTCCTTTTTTACCAACATTAAGAACTAAATACAGAGTACTCAATGACTGGGAATGAAACATCACGAATTAACAAAAAGTACTGCATTCAATGACACGGAAAAGAACATCAAAGTCGTTTGTTTGATTGTTCTGTATAAAGCATATGAAAAAATAAGCTTGCGTGCCAATGCTTGTGTTTTTCATTTAAAAGTCAACAAACACTCCAGCAACCTTTACATTCAGTAGAATAGGGACTGTCAAGTCAAACACATGGAGAAGAAGAACTCTGTTGTCCCTCGTTTTTTCATAATTTCCCTTTGTAACGTCTCCTTGAACATATTACGTATATATACCATTTACTTGAGCGTTCAATTTCTGTTCCCCAATTGATGAACTATTCCAATTTGTTAATTTTTGTTTGGACCGCATCTTGAAAACAATTAACATATATTCTTTGTAATTGCACATAGTAATTGCGGGAATTGGCATAAAACTAAACTCAGCCTTGCTTCATCTTTTATTTTCTTGCTCTGAATTTCAGTCATTACCACTGACTAGATTTTGTCTTACAAAAACAAATGCGGAAGACATTGAGAGGAAATGTTAGTGTTATTATATATAGATGTAATCAAACTACAAACGATTATAAGAGCTCCATACGTGCCGTAAATATCCGTAGTTTTCCTTAATATGCGTATAATTATCTTCCGTAATCAGGGAAAGTTTACCTTAATGGTCCGTGAAAAATACTGTGTAATAGAGCCCGTAAGCTATGAACTATTCTGCAATCGTTTGAAGCTGTCTGAACTGTACATTTTACAGTTAAATTATCTACTGTGTATGAAATGTGGCATGCTAACATTGGCATTTGGGACCTAAGGCCCCGAGGACAAACATCCTCATAGACAACATAGTTTTCCTAACTTACCTTCTTCGTAGTAGGATTACGGCTAAACTAAGAAATACTTCGGTTGCAGATGTACGAGGGGTGATCCAGGACTCACCGGAATGTTATATTACTATGATATCAATTGCATGAGCAAGTTGAAAAGGCGCACAATTCGATGTTAAATCTTTAATCGACCGTCATTGAAAATTTCATTTACAAAAAAAACAACACATCCAAGATAAATGTATAAACAAAGTCAGCGAAAATGTGACAGCAAAGGGTGGGGGGGTGGGGGGGGCATCAACGAACTCAGAATGGCGCTTGATGTTGTTGTGCTCGGTATTCTAATTTCTAATTATCTCTTTAAACGAGGAATGAGGAATCCACCTAGTGCCGAATTTCCTGATGCGAAACTGTTCTGGTAATGTTCATGATACTGTCCCATAATTATAGCCGGTTCGATCTCAAATCTCTATATATCCCGCTTAGTAGCCCGCTTATCACTATCATGCTTATACACAAACGTCCGCAAAACATTCAAGTCCCAGGACTACTTTGAATGTACTGATTATAGTGAAATATCTTTTTGATAGGATAATGATAATATAATGTTCTTTTCACTCTAAAACAATGTTGACATGTGCCTTTCTTTCGTATTCAAGTTGTTTTCAGTTACCAGTTATAATTTCCTATTTTTTGCAAAATCATTGAAAAACATACTGCGCTGTGTTTGTTACATGTACTTATTGATTTCAAAAGTAAAGTTAGGCATGCTGTTGGTACAAGTAAAGGTAATTTCAGCTTGTAAGACATCTTTCTTGATAAAATAAGAGCTACTTGTAAATGTGATCCTGGGGCTTTAACGCATATGCCCTGTCGCATCTAATAAAAGTTACTGTGCCTTTTCTTAGTCGCCGATTCCGCTCAGAATACTTACGACATAGGCAGGCTATATTATGCAGATGTCATTTCATCATCTTTCACGTTTTAGTACGTGTAGTTGAGTGCTCAAGTTAGTACAATAATTTAATAACAGCGCGAATTTCTGTGATTCTGACAACGCCATTTTTGACAATAGTTTGAAATTTGTTGTATAGTGTTTTGTTTAACCAAATGGAGAATGACGGTGATATTTTGTAAAATGACGTATGTAACATCAGATAATGACCATGGTGCGCGGTGCCAAAATTCAACATAAAAAAACAAGAAATGTATATGTGGTTGAAACCATTACTGATTATTCAGTCACGCCTTCCGATCAGCATAAAGACTATTACTATAGAAACGCTTGAGGTGCTTTCAATGCTTTCGAGAAAAGCAAAATTTAGTAAAATTTTGTATGACGAATTAATGTTTATATGTCCGAAAATCAAATCAAAAGTTCGAATAGTTTAAATAATACAGTAACAGTCCGGTTAATTCTAGGTAACCCCTCATAGACACAGATCAGGCAGATGGGAGCTTTAAGAGGCCGGCACTTCACCCACAACCAGACGTAAACATGTAAGATGGACATGAACATTTTAGAAACAGAGGTTTTAAGTAAACAATGATAAAAAAGTTGTAACAATGAATAAAATGAACAGTTGACACAGAGCTGTAATTGCTTCAAAGAATACATTTTCCACTTTCATATAGCAAACTGTTCGTCTGCAGGTTTCAGTGACACTATTCAAAGTATGCATCTAGTATTACAAACCTTTTTATCCATATTCCAAACTTATTAATTTCAATACACAGTTTTGGAAAGCCTCTTATAGATTAAATTGTCAAAGGGTTATAATTCTGCCTAGTAATATCAACACACTCAGACCTGGTGTATTTAAGATTTACCATAGTGATGAAATAATCCTTGAGTTTAATTTCTTCATTCTTTGTGAAAAGTGATAATTTTCCATGTACTACAGAGTCATGATCGCTTTTGCTTAGTACCCTATCTGTTAGTTAGAATGGTTACAAGGACATTGTATATAAAAGCAGCTCTCTTCACAAACATTCCATGTTCTTGACACCGATCGGACAAAGCTGTCATACAGCACGTTTCTTCTTTTTTTGGAGTCATACGTTTAGGGTGTGCTAATGGCCGATTAAGGAAGGGAAATAACTGTGCTAAATTTCAGCATACGGGACGAAAACTAAGCTGTATAGTTGGCTTTCATTCATGAAAATGAAAATAAACGGACAGTTTTCAAATGTTGTTCACATTTGCTTCTTGGATAAGTACGCTTCACTACGATGATGTCACAAAATGACTGTCAGTCTCTGATAAAGTAAAGACTTGGTATTATGTACAACTTGAAGTCTGTATTAATACACACCAAGAATGTTTTCGGTTCTTTTACTTTATTTTAGTTCTTTTAGGGTCTTATATGTTTAAAACAAATTATAAGCTAAACACTGTATTCACCATTACGTAGCTGTAAGCAAAGTTATACAGAAAGTGTACAGATTGAGTTTGCATACACTACTTGATACTGCGTTTATTTTGATTCACTAAAACCAATAAGAAACACTATTTTAAATTTGATTCAAGCTTCATAGAGCAATATAGTTTAAATAGTATCAAATTAGAAAAACAGAAACAAGTTTGTTTTGCAAGTTTCAGATCAAAAAGAAGATATTGTATAAAACATTATTTGTGACACGAGTTAATTTCATGACAGAACAAAGTCATGCATTCACTTGTTTACTTATATTCTCATAACTTTTGTAACCGTAGCAGCTATTAAGGATTTCTTATCATTATTCTAAACATGTGTAATCTTCTCACAAACCGATTTATCTGCAAAGTATAACATTAGAAACACAAAACACTAAAAACAGAATAAAATTCGAACTTAACAAATTCAATTGTACTGAATTCAAAGGAATATAATTAAACATTTAAAGCATACATTGCAATGTTAAATAATTTCAAGTTGCACCAGATAAACTACATGCTTGTTACAGAAACTCAGTTTTCAGATAAGTGAAGACATACGTATTTGGTTAGGAATTAAAACTCTGCTCAATACACTATTATTTTCAAATAATCTTTTCGATTTATCATTCTATTTGACACGAAGCGAAATAAACTTTAACCCCAATTGGTAATTTTTAAACTAGAGTATTACTTGGATATTTATCCATGGCTTTGCTTAATCCGTACAAAGACCTCTTTCTCTACGGGAGTCCGTGACAAATTTTAGAAAATACGTTATGTGCTAACATGATTAATATAGTCTTGACAAAACTGACTTACCAGCACTTGTTTCACAGATCTCAAAATTGAATTTAGTTACAATAAAGTGATTGTTATATGTTGGGTATAATGGGTTTTCAAAATTATATCAAATACAAATATAAGTGTAAGAATTTAATCGACGAGATATATTTTCTAGACAAGAAAGTTCTTTAAACTAGAATCCACCATCGAACATAATATCTATGCAAGAAATACACTTTTGATCATGCATCGTTTACCATGTGCCTTAATATTTGTGAAAGTTTAGATTAACATAATCCATTAGAGATCTTTTTGCAATTAGACCCGCACACAAATATTTTCTGATTGTTTGACATTTCATTTCACGTGAAAAAACCAACAGTTTACCAACGAACATATTTCTTCTGCATGTTACATTCACGAGGCGTTTGGCCTGTATTGTAATTATCTTATTAGACGGTAAATCTGTAAGATGAAATATGAAAACCTATCCCTTCCAAAAGAACTTTATCTCTCAGCATATTGTCTATACTGAGAGTGGGTAATAGTACATTTTATTTTGCCTTTTAAAGATTGATTTGACATGTTTCAAATCAAACAGAACAGTAGTCCAGATAACTTCCTGTAGACAACAAGTATCTCCGTTTTGCAGATACGGATCCACTTCGTTTTAAAAAATATTTATAAAGCGTTGTTTATATTTGATAAAACATGAGAAAAAATAGTGAATCGGTATCATCCTTTGTTTTCGGGAAAACAAGATTTAGTGAGCGAGCTTTATAAATTCAGTCAGAGGACATATTCTAAAACATAAAAGCTCCCCTTGGGTAATAATTTATGACATTGAACATATGTCGATATATTTTACGTATAAATAAAGTGCACTATTAGTGCTACATGTATCAGACGAGATTAAAGTAGAACAATCGATTTCTGCTATGCTTGTCGTAGTGAATTGAACTAACGACTTTCAAAAATTCCACATGCAGAAATTTTGCTGTATGTACTTTATCTAAGTCCGCGTAACAATAACACAATTTTAGTAGTAGTGCAAATATGCACAGGTAGTGTGAATTCCGTGTCAATACTATAGAACTATGGCACAACAGCAATGTTGCACGTCTGAAGTGTCGCTTGTGGAGCTTCCAAAGGAGCTATATGCATTGCCTTATAGAAAGAAAAGGTAACTTTTCTTTGAAACTCAAACAACAACTTATATATAATAATCTATTTATTCTCGATTGCGAAACAAGCTCTTTCAACTTAAATAAATCGCTCTCGAGATTCATTCCAGGCGAAATATACCTCGCAGAGAGAGAGAGGCAATGTGGCATTATTTATGTCTTGCCTAATGACACTACCGACATGGCTGTGGTATGGATCGAACCGGGGCTCTTCGATCTTGAGGCAAACGCGGTACCACTGCCCCACGGTGGCTCCAACAACAACAACAACATGAAAACGCTTTTACTTAAGAATATTTGACATCGCTTCGTCTTTCCTGTTATCCTCGTCATTATTATGAGATCCTGCGATACGTGTGGCTAGTTTGGAATGTGGATAGACCATGGCTTAGACAATCATTAGAGTTCACGTAATGCGGTAGCGTAGCCTCCAAGTAATAACGTTATTGTTTGAGCAAGCAGTTTTCAATCTAATATGTATCATAGTAAATTTTCTAAAACATTTTATTGAAACTGTTATCTAATCCAGTTTTAAGCTTCAACCCCTTGCAGAAAGCAAGGGATCTTAAAAAATAGTTTGCGCTCATTAAAATCATCTCAATGCAATGACACAAAACAATTTGATGTTTTAATCAATTATGGCCTATTTTAAAACAGAACTTAGATCAAATTCATCATTCTAAATCGACTGATAATTGTCAATAAAGATTAGAAGCAGTGACATATCAATATAATGATTTGGCTCGACAATCTAGTAATAAATCCAACATGTCCAATTAAGAAAAAGAGATCAATATACCCTTACATGTCGTTAAGATAAATGAAAATCTGATGGAAAATAGAAGCGTTTAGTGTGTTGCCTTTAAATCGGACAAATATTACTTGTTTAATTATAGCTTCTGACCATCATTTGAACATTTCACACTAAGGAAAACCGGACATACTCATACATTTGTCGCTGTCGGTATTGGTACTCTTCTCCAGCTGCGGGTCAAATTTATATGCATCAACTGTATTTATAAAACAACTTTTTAAATATCTTACGAGAGAGTTAAGCACTTGAATTAACTTCGTCCTCGGTCAATATTACTTTTAATAGGTCCGCAAAACTATATATTGACATCAACATTAGTCTATAATTATAAAGTATTATCGGTGTCACGGGAAAAGGGGCCTTAAGACATTTGGTACAGTATTCGATCCCCCCTAAACACTAATAGGGCGTTCCATTCTTTTCTGAGTTGATCATAACTGCGCAACATAATATTGTAATGTAAATCATGGTAGGGTAACACAAAGTAATGCTTTCTGATGCTGGGGATTATTTAAGGAGGTATGAGCGCTTTTAATCTAAAGATCAAATTCTTTCAAAAGTCATATTATTTTAAACATTAGTGTTTCAAGGTTAAAATAAAACCAAAAAAATAATAGGTCACCATGCTTTTTTAAGAGTTATACGATTTTTAAACAACCCATCACATTTGGTTATTTTTAATCTGCTTTTCTAACATAAAAACAACAAACTTTTCAATTTCAATTTCTTTATATATGATTATTGTGAAAAACAATTCAATATGTATCATGTTTACAGTTACCTTTCATGAATTAAAACAAGTAGCAAAAAGCTTTCACAAATACATGATAAAAGATTTATCATATCATATGTGATTACCCCACCCACTTTCTTAATAACAGAACAACACATTTTTTAAACATTCATATGAAAAAAACCAAAGATCAAAAGTACTTCATATTTGCCTGTTGGTTAGATGTTATTCAGGCAACCAAAATTATCAAAAAAAAATGGGGGTCACCATGCTTTCGAATGAGCTATATCCAATAAAACATTAAAAAATTGGGAAAAAATCATATTTTTGCGAGTTCTGACTGTTGGTTTTAAAACTATCCAATAACTTGGACATTATATTTGAAATTATAACACATAAGTGATTCTAAAACAAAAATTTATTTAAATTAATACATTATGAAGTCTATAATACTGTTAAACACTATTTACAGCATATCAAATTACCCCGCCCACTTATAATATAATGTCAAAATTATCAAAATTAGAAGCAAGAACAAAGTACATTTGAACTAACCATAAGAAATCATCTGAAACTGTTACTGACAGACAGATTGCTATACAGGATGCTTATCCAATGCTATAAATAGCCAAAGGGATTTCTACCAAATAGAAATACTTACACTAAACATATCTATTCTTATGAATAGGAGCAATGCCAAAACCCTCGGCGTAATGCAAATAAGTCCATAAAAAAATTTAGAATATCTATTTTTGAGACTGGTGAAGGTACTAACTCAACAGAACTCTTGGAGAGGATAATTACTTAAAGAAAACCAGATGTATTTTGATGTCTGTCAAAAACACCAATACTTCTTTCTAGAAATTTACAAGAATTCATATGAAGTATATTATAAATAAATGATCAGTAAAAATAATAACCCTCATTGCTGGGTCAAAATATTTTAACTGGATTGTGAAGAAAGCTTGTAGCCAGTACATCTACATCTACGGGGATACTCCCAATAATCAATTTCTGATCATAACTGGGAGGTCGGGGCAGTTGTTAAAAGAAAATGCTAAATTACATGATACATGATATACAACTTTGTTAAAAATAAAAACAGGTGTCATATGAAGAAGTACGGTCATGACCCCGGTGGAGCTCGAACCAGCAACCTCCTGGATGAGCGGCCAACAGCAACGGTATTGACTTTTAGAAGCTGTTGAACCCGCAATGTAACGTATATTTTGAGGTGTTAGGTGAGAGAATAGTTGCTGATTGACTTTTAAAGTTAAAAATTTTGGAGGAGAGTAAAAGATAAAGCGTCCAATTCCAGAGACACCCCTGGTTCTTTAAGTTTTACATGCCAGGTGTATAGCACCCATACATGATGGGACTTCGGTTTTAAGTCTCGTCTGAAAAACTGTTAGTAATTTTAGTTGGGAGTTGAACCCACAACCTCGAGATTACAAGTCTCGTGCTCTACCTATATATTGAGCTAACCCAGCTGACTTGGTGACTCCTTTGTCGGACCTGAGCTAAATCTAATTTTAAAAATAAACAAAAAACACCCAATAGTATGAGGAACTTAAGGCTAAATAGGTTAAGATGAAATTTCATAAAGACTTTATATATACTAGCCTACTTTGCGAGTAAGTCAGTCAGTTATAGCAAAGTTTGTGCTAAAAGTGATCCTAAACTTGTAACTATAATAAATATACTTTCAGTACCGTAAACCATTCAAAAATCTATGTACAGTTGTTACTGTACAATTAATGGGTGGATGCTATTTATTACAGAAAGCCTCTATATTGATTAATTCTGGTAAAATGAGACATTTTTCGCCATAGGTTCTTCTTCGAAATAGTATTTATTTATCATTTTATGTTTATTTAACACATAATCTATGTTTCGAGAATACAATCTAGATGTAGGGAGTGCCTCTTTAAATTTGTACTGTTTCAAATTGACATAACGATATCATCTTCCGTAATGGGCAATATAGAAAAACTTGATATTGTTTTACCGAAAACTAATTTACTTTAGCGTAAATGCGAATCATTTTCGAGCCCACTTCCTGGTGTCATATGAGACAGTATGGTCATAACCCCAGTGGGGCTCAAACCTGCAACCTCCAGAATGAGTGGCAGATACCTTAACCTCAACACCTTGGCTCCCCTCAATATTATTAAAAACAAATTGCCCTTTCATCTCATAAATTATTTTACCTTAGATCCACATGTATATGACTCATCCCGATTATATTATTGATCTATTTATTCAGTACATCTTGATCTCTTTTTTTAACTGCAATTTGTAAGTGTCGGATCAGTCTCTCAGAAATCAGTTTTTAAAACATTGCCTGACATTTGGATATGGAAACTTAAAACTTCTTCTGACAAATGAAAGTTATGCTTGACCAAACAACATAAACTATTGTGTTAAAAACCTTAAGTTCCTTACATTCTGTCAGACAGCAGCAAACATTAGCTTGGCCAACTAAGCAAACAGGCACTTTTTAGGAAGACTGTCAGCTTGAGACCGGTACATGTGTGAGAGTAAGAGGCCTTACTGTAAAATATTTAATAAGTATCACAATTGTATATATATATTATTTGAGTGACTGACTTTTTACTACAATATCACATTGGTGTAGACTACTGTTTAAAGTTTTATGCTTGGAAATATTTTTTTAAATCAATAGGATGCAAATGTTTTTCTTGAAAGGGATATTTTTTTTTTGTATAAACTAATACCGTTGATCAATGTTCGATGAAAGATCGAGAAAGATAAAAAATATGGATGTTTTGGTGGACAGATAGTTTACTAAAGATCACTCACCTGTTCAAAGTTTTGTGTTCATGTGAAGCACATTCCCATGTTTTTTTCCAGTTGGTACCGTATTCACCACATTACATTGTACACATCTAATCGATGAAACTGCTGCTAGACCTGTTATACTACAGGAAATACAGTTCTCTAAAAAAAGATGCTGGCTGCTTTTTAAACCATTGGCGTCCAACTCAACAACATGTCTACTGGCCCCCCAGTCACTTTTACACTTCTTGGCAAATGTTGTCGTCTCCAATACATGGGCCGATGATGGGGTCGATATCACATGATGTTTCAAAATTATGATGGTTTCGAAGGTTTACCACACTTTCTTTTGGCGAACTGTCCGTTTTTTTCGTATCGGTGTATTACCGGTTTATTCAATTATTATATGTATATCATCGGTATATTTAATAAAATACATTAATTAATAAATATGATGAATCAGATGATGTCATTTGCTGTCAAAATAAACCGCCAAAGTAACACGGAAGTTGTAATGCCAAAAACGAAAATAGCATTGTATGTCGTAAAACCGCTGCATCTAAGTTATGAAGAAATTATTAAGAGTATTATTACTGATTTACACTCGAAATGCAAATCTTTAGTACAATATAAACAAAATATCTATATTGAGTTGTAGCCATTTTACGACATTGGCAACACAACTTTTGTTTATCGGCGCATGCGCAGATAAACGCTCATACCTCTTAAGTAGTGAAGTCATTAATATCGCAAAACCAAACATAAATATATTTGCCAGTCGCGATATTCCACAAAGTCATTGTAAGTTCACGACAGTCAAAGTGTTAAGTAAATTCAGACTTATTTGTCTGATTCTGTTTCTTTCATGTTTTTGTAGTGTTGCCAGCTTATTTATACGTTTTAACGCCCGATTGTATAAAAAATGTAATACAAATAATTGAATTGAAGTTGGTGCTTTAGAAATAAAACAATCGGACAAATAAATCTTCGTAGTGATCTCTCTTGTGTTGTTGGTAGAGATTTAGGCAGTGAAAGGGAAGACACCTGCATGCAATTGTTTTTGTTTTAAAAGGCTACCCCAGTCAAAATAAGACAAGTAATATTTAGAAAGTTATTATTTCGCACTGGTAGCAGGAAGAGTTTGGTGTATTTCGTGAAAAGCTATTGTTTCCTCTACCCTTTTTTACACACACCTACAAATAATAGATTCAAACGCTGGATGTGTAGGTTATCGGTTAGTGCATCATTTAATCAAATGACGCGCCATAACATTTTTCTACAAAGTCATACACTCAGACTGATTTATACCGATTGGCAGAAAGATAAGTACTTTTCCCTCTATAATTCGTCTGACACAAAAGTGAGTAGGCGGCCACTATAGTAATTCAAATTGAACATATTTAAGTATATACTGTAACATCTAGTTTTCAAAGTGACACATTCCTGATCGATACCGACTATTGCTCAAACTTATTCGAAATTAACAGGAGCCGTTTTGAAAAAGCTACTCGCGTTACTCGGGTACAAAATTGGTGCCTGCGCAGTGGAAAAACTTGACCATTTAAAATCGAATGTATCGAATAGGTATCGAATTATCTTTCTGTGAACTTGTGTAATTTTCAACAAATGAAGTTTTAGTGTGACTTAGTAATTGAAACATGACGATTTATTAAATTTCTTCATGATTTTCCATGACAAAGTGAATAAAATTTTTCAAAGGCACATGAATAAGACCAAACTGCAGATAATCTCTAATCTAGTCCGCCATCTTGAACCCTGGTACACTCGTGCAACCGAGGGATAGACGGTCGTGTAAATTTGAGATTATGCGCATGGATACTGGTCTGATTAATCGAGTTACCCGAGTAACTATTTCGAAAATGGTATAGAGTGTTGCGAAGCATGCGTTTTAAGGAAACAGTATAACGCAAACTGAAAGTAGTCTGGTTAAGTGTTACACTTGTACTTAGTGATTGTATAGTTATCTTTGCTTCTCATGTCTACATGTGTTCATTGTTGTATTTACATTGCACATCTTTACACTAGTGCAACCCATTTGAGTGTAATTCTTTCAAGAATGTGAGGCATAAGACGTACATAACTGATTTTTTATATATATCATAACATACTATATTATGACGGTATATCGGGCCAGACGTTGAGAAGGGCCTTGAAGAGTGTGACTATTAAACTAACACATTCTTGACCCAGTAAATAAATAAACGTATTTATGGCTTATATATATGGAGTAGAAGGCATTTTGGCTGTAGTGACTTCCATTGTCAAATATACTCCCTAAGAAGATATGAAGCATGTTTCTGATAATAAGTGCAAGCTGAGATACTTATATGAAAATCAATAAAAATACTTATTCTGTTGTTCATAAAAAACATTAAAGACAGTCCATCCACGTCTGAATAATTTTTGCGACTGTTTGACCTGTTCTAAAATGAATTCGTGAAACCAACAAACGAATTTCGAGAAATACTAAGGGAAATACATACGTTACTGGATTCCTACCAGTTCTCGGACGGCAAATGAACATTTCCGTCTTTTGTGTAGCAAAAATACAGCTAAATCCATAAAATGTCCACTGGATAAACTTTAGTTCTCTGATGACATTATAAACTCGTCAGTTAATCGACTGCATCCACAACTTGTTTATACGTGCGGCCAGAAAAGGGGTTCATCAGTAGTATTTGAAGTTGGTGCTTTAGAAATAAAACAATCGGACAAATAAATCTTCGTAGTGATCTCTCTTGTGTTGTTGGTAGAGATTTAGGCAGTGAAAGGGAAGACACCTGCATGCAATTGTTTTTGTTTTAAAAGGCTACCCCAGTCAAAATAAGACAAGTAATATTTAGAAAGTTATTATTTCGCACTGGTAGCAGGAAGAGTTTGGTGTATTTCGTTAAAAGCTATTGTTTCCTCTACCCTTTTTTACACACACCTATTTCAGCTTGCTTTTTACTTGAAAAAAATGCGCATAATTCCACTTTAAGAACAGAAAAAAGGGGAAGTCAAAAAACCATTTTGGCGTAGCGTGAGTCTTGAAAACCCCTGTCCGCGTGCACTGGGTGGCTAAACATGACCTTAACCACTTGACTATTTCAGACAAATTCTTTAAAACTATTCATATCGATTTTATATTACGCCTCATCCGTTATATGGTCTATTTATGTTAAAATCGTATTTCTTAAATAAACTTACTTTTACACATTCTTATTCAAATAATTACATTGCTCATAAAATTTCGTTCAAATCGTCTGCAATATCGATATTCAGTGTACCTTTACAAACTGAACCTCTGTTTTTATCTTAGCGTATGCGCAATTAAATCGGAAAAAACCGCAACTGCTGACAGTTTAGGTTATAAATAGTGACACAAAAGAGAGGTGATGTAAGCGGGATGTTTTGAAAATATGAGAAGTTTTAGTTACCTATCTAGTAATTTACACCGAAAGAACAATCGTTCCAGTGACATGGTTCCGTAATTTAGGACCTTGAGTACGGTATAAAGCCTGTGCGGTACGGAACATAAAAACGCCCGAAAATCTGGTGGCGCCCGGAAACTGGTAGGAATCAAGTACCTTTCTAATTTCATTGAATAAATAATTAAAAGTGTTCTCAATTTTTATCTTGTTTATCTTAGTGTAAGACTGTAATAAGTCAACAATGTTTGTGTATTTTACAGTTGGTTGATGCGTTAAAATCTTTTGTTTTCAAAGACATAACCTGTTTCAAGTAGTAAGTTCACATGTTTCCGGCTATAGAACGTTTTCAATTTTTCAGCAATCAAAATTGGCTATATTAATTAGGTTTTCAATGTGTGTACGTGTTCTTGACGCTTAAGGATAGTAATATTCATTGGTATGCTAAATGTTATAATTCTGTTTTACTCATTAACACATACGTGACTCTAACTATTACGGAATAAAAAATATTCTGGTTGAAAAAAGTTCTCATGTCACTTTAGGGGCATCGTAAAAAGAACATAAAATTATTCAACGTACACGCTATACGTATAAAGACTATTTAATTTTGCGATCGAATATGTATCATACTATAAGAAAGAGCTAACCATAACGGAACATTGCAATTGCATCAGGATGATGTAATTTTATATCATTTTTAAACAGGAAACTAAAAATTTCGCATGTTAATATTAAATTATAACACGAGTGACTGTGTTGCCTATAAAACATATAGGGAATAGGTTGTATTTTATTTTACGATAAAATACAGTACGTTTATCCAAGGACGACGTGCTTCAAAGTGACGTGATGACGTGACGTATGTAAACAAGCGCGTCCAATCGCATTTAGCGTTTTCAGGTAACAATGATGTACTGCTACGAGCTGAAAATAGTTCCACATAGGTTTCAAAGAAAATGACGTGTTAGAATCGAAATAATAAATATGTGCCATTATTTTATCGTTAGATAAAAATACAGTCAGGAGATAGAATGCGTAGTAATTAAATCACGAGTGCGTAGCATTCGAACGACAAAAAACAGAGACACATTTATTATTTCTTAAATATTGTTTATTCATGATATGCAAGAGAGCTAATTTCAAGTATTTTGTCCGAAGGCCCATTTTCCCGTGTCGCCGGTCATATAAAGATGAGTCAAATCAATGTTTTAAAAAGACATGATATAGTTTAATGCGCATGGGACTTAATCATCGAACATTGTTGCCACAGCTGCAACACGTCACTGATAAGAAGACCATATCAATATAAAAATATTTGTCTTTGTTAAATCTGCCGCGGAGGAAAGGGAGCTTTGAGAAGACAACATGGTAGGCTGTGCTATATAAATTACAATGTTCGTTATGTATTTCGTATCATAAAACGTTTATACTCATAAATATAAAATATTTTCTTTGTTTTTGACCGTAAATTGAAATGAATAACTAATTTCATAGTTTCTTTTCAAAAGCTTTTAGTTATTTTTGTTGTGTCTGGGAAGAGTGACTTTTGGAAGTAGTTACATGCATTGTTGGTTTCTTTTACTCACTTTTATTTGGATAATTTAATCTGAATTTGCAGGTAAGTCAATGAGCTACAGTGGAAATTTGGCTTTACAGGGGAACGTCTGGGGGAAGATTGATATCAACAAACAATAAGTTAAGAGTTCAGAATGTTTTAAATGTCTTACGTGAGACCAAATCAAATGTTAGGCAGAAATTGAAATAAAAAATTGAAAGGAAAATGGCTGCATATATTTAATAAAGAACACTAGAATTACATTATACCGTATTTCAGTTTTTTCGCGTACATAAATTTCGCAATTTTGGTTCTGATTTCATTTAAGCGACTCTACTTTTCGCTATCGTAAAAAGTTGATTATTCCTTTCGCGTTTTACACTAAGGGCGAAATTTTTAAGAAAGACCACTGTGTGACAGTGTTATAAACCGATAACCCGAATTGCTCCAGTAGTTTTATTTGTTTGTTGAAATAAACAATCAAATATTTAAGAAATAATAAATATCTCCCTGCATTTTTTCGTTGAATAAAATATAGTCAGGAGTTTGGATGCGTAGTAAATAAATCAACTGGATGTATTTTATTCAACGATAAAATAAAGGGAACAATTTATTATTTCGATTCTTATACGTGATTTTCTTTGAAAACTATCCCGAACTTTATTTAGCGCGTAGTAGTACATCATGTAACCATAAGACGCTATGTCACGTCGTTACGTCATTTACAGAACGTCGTAAAATAAATTACAGGCTTTTCCTTATACGTTTATATAGGAAAAGCAGCCTCTTGTACAAATGTATTAGAATAAAACATCATTTATTTACTGAATAAATGAATGGTATTTGATAGCAAATCGATAATGACTCACACTCTCACGGAGGTAGTGTTTATAGTCTTCAACTGTTTTAATGCTGAATTAGCTTGCCAGAGGTTAGTATTTAACGTTTGTCCTGCTTTTGCTGGTAAGTCAAAAATAGAAGATATGCACCTTATTTAAAACTGAAAACGGAAAAATATATTTTACTCGACACCCTTGACAATTCTCTTATTAAACTAATGTACAGTATACTAAAGGAAGACGCAGTAAATAACATAACATATAAAGGCTTTAATTGGGCGCATCAACTAAAATCTATTCTAGGTAGTCTTGGTATGTCAGATATTTGGTATGATGCTGAAAATTATAATACATCATTTGGTAATATTAAACAAAGGATATGTAACCAGTATCACTAAACTTTGCATGCATATATAAACAATTTGCAGAGATTATCAACTTATTTTAGATTTAAACAAAACTTCAAGCTTGAACCATATCTAGACTACTGTGTAGGATATAAATACGGAATATTATAACAGTCGGTTGATCTGCGGCATCGTATCTTTTGAGTTGGCTGTATAGTCACAGGATAAACTTTTCGAGTGTGATCCTGATCTTTGATCTATGGAGGTATGAGCGCTTTTAATCTAAAGATCAAATTCTTTCAAAAGTCATATTATTTTAAACATTAGTGTTTAAAGGTTAAAATAAAACCAAAAAAATAATAGGTCACCATGCTTTTTTAAGAGTTATACGATTTTTAAACAACCCATCAAATTTGGTTATTTTGAATCTGCTTTTCTAACATAAAAACAACAAACTTTTCAATTTCAATTTCTTTATTATTTGATTATTGTGCAAAAACAATTCAATATGTATCATGTTTACAGTTACCTTTCATGAATTAAAACAAGTAACAAAAAGCTTTCACAAATACATGATAAAAGATTTATCATATCATATGTGATTACTACATCATGAAGTCGATAATACTGTTAAACACTATTTACAGCATATCAAATTACCCCACCCACTCATAATATAATGTCAAAATTATCAAAATTAGAAGCAAGAACAAAGTACATTTGAACTAACCATAAGAAATCATCTGAAACTGTTACTGACAGACAGATTGCTATACAGGATGCTTATCCAATGCTATAAATAGCCAAAGGGATTTCTACCAAATAGAAATACTTGTACTAAAAATATCTATTCTTATAAATAGGAGCAATGCCAAAACCCTTGGCGTAATGCAAATAAGTCCAGAAAAAAATTTAGAATATCTATTTTTGAGACTGGTGAAGGTACTAACTCAACAGAACTCTTGGAGAGGAAAATTATTTAAAGAAAACCAGAGGTATTTTGGTGTCTGTCAAAAACACCAATACTTCTTTCTAGAAATTTACAAGAATTCATATGAAGTATATTATAAATTAATGATCAGTAAAAATAATAACCCTCATTGCTGGGTCAATTTTGATATCATTTGCTATGCATATGTAATCAATACTATAAATTAACACAGCTGAGCCAACCTTAGTACACTGAAGTGAAAAAATGTTTTTTCAAAAAGAAAGGACGAGATATGAATGACCTCAAAAACAATAATTCATTTATCACTTAGTCTATCAATGACTAAATTCATCTAAAAACTTGGCAACAGCATGAATAATTTTTTGTGACTTAGTCACAAGGACTTTTTGCTGATGGACAATTCTGTAAAAAGATCTTCTTTGCCACTCAGACCACTCCATTTAATTGCTAGAAATTGGCTTCTTTGGTAGGACACAAGTGTTGAAATTTTTCCTGGCCTGTTCTTGCAGCTATCTGTATTATATGTTCTTTTCTTCCTGAAATTCAGTTAGTAAGTATGACAATTTGTTACATAAGACAGATTTTTCACCAAAAATGAAATTTGAGTAGATTTTATACTACTGCTAATATATCAGTAAACTCATCTTTACTGATATATTTAGCAGAAGTATAAAATTATCATGTGTTGATTCAGTAAAACAGAGAAAAAACACATGCTGAAATAATTGGACATAAACATTTAATCTATACATAGCTATAAGATAAAGACAGATTAGTATATTACTAGTGTAATGATATTGTGTCCAAGGTAGTGGCCAATGTTGTCTAATTTTATAGTATTCAATAGCTATTGACATAGCCTTTAAACTCACAAAGACAAAACCTGTTCCATATGACAGCTGTTGATTCTATGGAAATTCAAAGCATGTCTTAACTAGCATAGATGCGTGTATGTTACTGCTTATGAAAGGATATACATGTAGTAAAACCAACTTTGCTACAGAACTTATCATATTATAGTGTATAATTGTAATAAGACTGCTATACCAACATCAATCTTAACCTCTGATGCAAATACAATACCTAGTCCTGTTGTCTCAAGATCAAAGAATATCCTGTTGTGAATGGTCTGTAAAGTATCTGCAGAGGGCTTGTATACTGCTTCAGGTAGATTTTCACCATTTTCAAAAGCTAAATTACTCTGGTACATGTACATAGCACCCTCATGGAGCTCATTCACTGTTCTCTTTTTATTCCTGAAAAATAAAATCACATTTTCAGGCATATATGGCTGTGTCAAATTAATTCATTAAAACATCAATGCAAACATATTTTGATATTATGAATTTGTAAATCATTTAAGATCACATTATGTAACAAGAGTGCTGTTATTGTGCTATCTCACTCACCTGATCACAAGACTAAATTGATTGTAAAGCAAGACATTTACACATACATAAACAGGAATGAAATGGTTATAATTATGATCTTGCATTACTCGCAGTTTGAACTAGGTGAAACTATTACAAACTAGAACTATCACTGAAGGTGATGAATACCCCCCCAAACACCCCACTGACACAGCATATAAAATATATGTAATATTTGATGCTTTAATTATTTGACCTGCACAACTTACGGATTCTGTGAAGTAAGATTAACTTCTGACCACAGGTTTTGGAGATTAAAAGCACACAAGAATTTACTATATCAAACCCCTGTGGCCTTTGACCTTGAGACCCAAAATATTGACCATGCACAACTAGGCATTGTACATGTACTTATCACTTCTGTGAAGTATCATTAAATTATAACCAGGGGTTTTGGAGATTTAGTGTCCACAAGATTCTGTCTACAGACATAAGGATAGACAGACAAGCTGAATCCAGTATATCCTCCCTTACACTTTGTGTTCAGGGGAGGGGGGGGGGGGATAGAAATTTGAACAATATCCATGAAAGCATTCATTGATAAATTAAGATTATACCTTTCAACTTGTTTCTTTGACATTTTGCTGCTGTAGTCATGACTATTGCTTTGCGTTTGCTGTTTTGGATGTCACGCAGCACACGTAATGTGTGTGTATATGTGCCTGGAGAAATTCCTAGCTTTTTATGAACCTATAAAATACATAATGAAAAATTTGCTTTCTTCCATCAATGTTACTATGACTACAAATAAAGATACTGGTGATCATCTTGCTTTATCATACACAATGTAAAAAATATTTATACTTTTTTCATAACAGAATAAGCTAACACCTTCAGTAAGCTAAAACCTATAGTCACACTTCATGATGTCAATTCCATCAAAAAGAAACTTAAAATATCATTTTATTTATCACTGTTATGAAAATGTCAAGAATAAAATGCTTTTATAGTTAATACATTTGATGATATAAGATCTGGAAAAATAATTACCATTGCTAAGTCAAACCTCAGTTTTTAAACAAGAGGGCCATGATTGCCCAATATCGCTCACCTGAGTACCATCGCCCTTAACGCTTAGGTCACAACATTTTTAAGCAAGACTTTTTCACATCTCAGACCCTTGTGACATTGAGCTTTAACTGTATTACCCAATATAACAATATGCACAACTAAACTTCATAAGTAGCTGTCTGTTTATTACCTGACAATGTTGAGACAACAGAAAATACTGTTCAGCTGCCTTTCACCCACTCCACTGTGCAGAATTGCTGAAGTATAATTAGCTCTGTTAGTAATTGATATGTACTGGAAATAACATTACTCAAAATCATAGCTGTCGCTGTTCTGTTATTTCTGTAGCTAATTAGCTCTGTTAGTAATATCAACAGAGTGAACAGACCTGATTTCAATCACTTGTATGGGCAAGTACAATGTATATACTTTTTATTTAATGATGATGAGAGGAATTACTTGTGTGAGATTCAGTCACAGAAGAGTTGTACTATATGAAAAACTTTGAAGTTTAAACCCTTCTTAAAATTATCAAGAAGAGGAGAAAGTGTAGCATTATAGACAAGTTCTAACAGCTTTTAGGCTAGCTCTTTAGAGACATGGTTAAGTGTATGTTTAGCATGCGGGGATTCAATCCATGGTAGAGTTTATGTTCGCTTTTCCTTATTGATATACTTTGCCCACTTGTGCATGTATTTTCAACTTTTTTGCAATCCCTTTCAAGAAAAACATTTGCATCCTATTGATTTAAAAAAATATTTCCAAGCATACAACTTTAAACAGTAGTCTACACTAATGTGATATTGTAGTAAAAAATCAGTCACTCAAATAATATATATATGCTTCTTTCTTCGCGACTCGATGGTCTAAGGAATGATTCTGCATATTCTATGTTTAAAAATACTTTTTTCAAATGAAATGTAACTCTAAAAATCTTAGATAACTATTAATTATTCCTCTTTGAAACACAATTTAATGCAGTCATTTGTTGTTTACACAAAACTACCTGATACATGTATGTTATGACCTCTGACTCTCTGATACACTCTGACACTTTCTCCGCGATCCGAGGATTCTGATTGGCTGAAATTGGGCTGTTCCATTATGTGCTTCCCGCACTTTTTACAGGTAAATTCAGTAAGTATGTTCTAGACGCAAGGGAAATAATCACTCCTGACCAAGGGCAAAATGGAGGATAAGAATTTTCAGCTTATTTCCATAAAATATGTTAAAATGGAGTAGTTTTTTTAATACTTTTGAAGATAAAAGTATTCTCTACATGATAATTCTTCAAATACCTGCTTGATTCGCATGATTTTTCTCGTAAACGTGTAAAATCGCTCGATACCAAACTTGCATAGAATCCAGGTGTTTGGAATTATTTCGTGTGCGACCATTCGTCGGAAATAACCATCACGCGAATCACGGAGAAACCTCGGATCGGGGAGAAAGAAGGATAATTGTGATACTTATTAAATATTTTACAGTAAGGCCTTTTACTCTCATACAGGTACCGGTCTCAAGCTGACAGTCTTCCTAAAAAGTACCTGTTTACTTAGTTGGCCAAGCTAATGTTTGCTGCTGTCTGACAGAATGTAAGGAACTTAAGGTTTTTAACACAATAGTTTCTGTTTTTTGGTCAAGCAAAACTTTCATTTGTCAGAAGAAGTTTTAAGTTTCCATATCCAAATGTCAGGCAATGTTTTAAAAACTGATTTATGAGAGACTGATCCGACACTTACAAATTGCAGTTAAAAAAAGAGATCAAGATGTACTGAATAAATAGATCAATAATATAATGGGGATGAGTCATATACATGTGGATCTAAGGTAAAATAATTTATGAGATGAAAGGGCAATTTGTTTTTAATAATATTGAGGGGAGCCAAGGTGTAGAGGTTAAGGTATCTGCCACTCATTCCGGAGGTTGCAAGTTTGAGCCCCACTGGGGTTATGACCATACTGTCTCATATGACACCAGGAAGTGGGCTCGAAAATGATTCGCATTTACGCTAAATTAAATTAGTTTCAGATAAAACAATATCAAGTTGTTCTATATTACGGAAGATGATATCGTTATGTCAATTTGAAACAGTACAAATTTAAAGAGGCACTCCCTACATCTAGTAGATTGTATTCTCGAAACATAGATTATGTGTTAAATGAACATAAAATGATAAATAAATACAATTTCGAAGAAGAACCTATGGCGAAAAATGCCTCATTTTACCACAATTAATCAATATAGATGCTTTCTGTAATAAATAGCATCCACCCATTAATTGTACAGTAACAACTGTACATAGATTTTTTAATGGTTTACGGTACTGAAGTATATTTATCATAGTTACAAGTTTAGGATCACTTTTAGCACAAACTTTGCTATAACTGACTGACTTACTCGCAAAGTAGACTAGTATATATAGAGTCTTTATGAAATTTCATCTTATTTAGCCTTAAGTGGGTGTTTTTTGTTTATTTTTAAAATTAGATTTAGCTCAGGTCCGACAAAGGAGTCACCAAGTCAGCCGGGTTAGCTCAATATATAGGTAGAGCACGAGACTTGTAATCTCGGGGTTGTGGGTTCGACTCCCAACTAAAATTACTAACAGTTTTTCGGATGAGACTTAAAACCGAAGTCCCATCATGTATGGGTGCTACATGTATACACCTGGCATGTAAAACTAAAAGAACCAGGGGTGTCTCTGGAATACGGGTTTTTCACAGACTTATCGTTCTTGCGTACTCTTCAGCGTTAAAGAGCACAAACGGTTATCGATCGGCGAATGAGGGGGCAGTTTCGGCCTGATAACGGAAGCGTATTACTGTTTTGATGTATCATGAATGAATAATCCTATGATTATCGTGTATTTTGCTAAATAATTAACTTATTTCTACTATAAATCATATCCTTACATAAATAAGTATATCTTTATCTTTATCTTGCACTCTCCTCCAAAAGTTTTAACTTTAAAAGTTAATCAGCAACTATTCTCTCACCTAACACCTCAAAATATAAGTTACATTGCCGTACTTCTTCATATGACACCAGTACTGGCTACAAGCTTTCTTCACAATCCAGTTAAAATTTTTTTTTGTATAAACAAGATCTAATACCGTTCATCAATGTTGATGAAAGAACGAGAAAGATAAAACATATGGATGTTTTGGTGGACAGATAGTTTAATAAAGATCACTCACCTGTTCAAAGTTTTGTGTTCATGTCAAGCACATTCCCATGTTATTTTCCAGTTGGTACCGTATTCACCACATTACACTGTACACATGTATCTAATCGATGAAACTGCTGCTAGACCTGTTATACTACAGGAAATACAGGTCTCTAAAAATAGATGCTGGCTGCTTTTTAAACCATTGGCAAGAACGTCCAACTCAACAACATGTCTACTAGCCTGCCAGTCACTTTTACCCTTCTTGGCAAATGTTGTCGGCCCATGATGGGGTCGATATCACATGTGGTTTCAAAATTATGATGGTTTCGAAGGTTTACCACACTTGCTTTTGGCGAACTGGCCGTTTTTTCGTATCGGTGTATTACCGGTTTATTCAATAATTATATGTATATCATCGGTATATTTAATAAAATGCATTGATTAATAAATATGATGAATCAGATGATGTCATTTGCTGTCAAAATAAACCGCCAAAGTAACACGGAAGTTGTAATGCCAAAAACGAAAATAGCATTGTATGTCGTAAAACCGCTGCACCTAAGTTAAAAAATGTGACGACAATAAAACTAAACTTATTTTACTGCAGCAATGTGTATCTATTTTTCAACTTTTGGTGTAGGAATATGATATGAATATGCATTTGTGTACAACTTACACGGTGGACAGATAAGATACGGCTTAATTCATCTGATACGGAGAATTTGATACGGGATGTTGTATTTTACTGCACAAATACTAAAAAAATTCAGATAAACATTAGTAGGTATATAATAAAATATTTTATAACCCTTCCATGAAATTTGCGGTCTTCTGATTAGTCAACGATCCGTAAATAGAAAAAGATATATACTGGCAAGCCGGTAATATACACTTGACATAACCCCGTTACTGTACCCCATGCTGAACGTGAGCTCGTTCGCCGTGCACACTACGTCAATGTATAAGTCCGTGCTGCAGTGACATTGCGGTATCATAAGGGGATCTGAAGGTCTGGTTACGTTCAGCCGTTAAATAAATAAAACATAAACGGAATCTTTCAATATTTAAGAAAGGGAAGGGTAATAAAATTGTTATTTGTTTTTTGACGTGATATATGTGGATATATTACCCGCCTCGACAAAATATTACCCTCGACTAATGGCTCGGGTAATATAAATCTAGGCGGGTAATATATCCACATATACCACTTCAAAAACCAAATAACATATAATATCAACTGGACATTTGAAACTGGAAATTTTGCATAAATATCGAAATATTGTTTATTCGATATATTTTAAGTATTTTGTCTGAAGGTCCATTTTGCCGTGTCACCGGTCATGTATCTTCCTTTATGTCGGTGAGTCAAATCAATGTTTTAAAAAGATACTGTAGAGATAATGCGCATGGGACTTCTCTCGTTATCATTTATCATCGAAGGAGGAAAAGAAAAACACAAATGGTTGCCACAGTTGCAACACGTCACTGATAAGACGACCATGTCGATTAAAAAAATATCCTTGTCTTTGTTAAATCAGGAGCTTTGAGAAGATAACATGGTAGGCTATTGAATGATATCTTTTCGTATTCGATAATGCTTATACTCCTGAATATAGTTTTTTTTCTTTAAATTTTGAGCGTAAATAGAAATGTCTAATGCTTAAATTTATTTCTGATGTATCAGAAAAGAACTACTCATGCATTGTTGATTTGTTTTACTTATGTATCATTTTATACTTATATTTTAATTTGCTGGATAGTCAATGAAACGGTGTTGAAATTCGGCTTTACATGGTAGACTAAATGTAAGGTAGACATCGGGGTGAAGATTGATATGAACAATTAGTTCAGATTTCAAAATGTTGATTTAACGTTTCCACTATCAATGCCTTTAGAGTTTAAACAATGTATTGAATGTATTGTAATAATGCTTAATAACTTTTTCAAAAATTTTCTTCAATTATTTACAGGAGAAACTTGTAGTATCCGCTCTGATAGTCATTATTGCATGTACTGCCGTTAACATCAAAGGGGTTTCCGCTGGCACATCTTCAGGTAAGTAGAGAATCTTGGATTTATGAAAGTGGTTTGCGAGCTTTGGATATTGAAAACACAAGGTTATCCAAAGCAGGATATGTACATTTTTTTGCATACTTTAGTTGATTTGATTTCGTTGCCATTTGCATGTAGAATCATTATATATGGTAAGTGAACATCTTACAATTCTTTATAGTGTCCCGGCGTATATGGTTGTATCTAGATCTGCGCGTGTATTTTTTGCGCCGGAATTCAATGCATAAGATGCACTGACTTAAGGATTTAATTTAATCCGTTTTTTCTCTAAAAATTCCCATGTGCTTTGACTGATATAAGAGCTGTACTGAAACAATTGTTTCCCAAAGTCAGCTCTTGAAGTCGGGCATAAACTTGTTACTTACATTTTTTTAAAAGACGGCAACATGTTAACCTCTTTAATTTTTAATATGTTTTGATACAAAATTTATTCTTGATATACTGCATTACTTTAACTAATATTTTTCAGTACACTTAATTCTTTATGACTGTCTGCCCCAAACAAAGTAAAATTTCTAAGTCTCCTCTTGAGAAGAAACCTATCGATTAAGCAGGAACTAAAAGTTTTTGAACGCCTGAACCTACATTTTTGTGACAATAGCTTTTCATTCATATTTTGGGAAATCAGACGAGCAATGTAATATAACAGTATACAGTCAAACCTGTGAACAAAGACCGCTGTTGGGAAGCGACAAATGTAGTCTTTATTTGCAGCTGATCTTTATTCACAGGTGAGTCTACCATATATGAATAGTGCACGCTTATCTCCCTGCTGGTCTTTATTAGCAGGGTGGTAATTATTCGGGGGTGGTCTTTAACACTGGTTTGACTGTAAATAGAATAAAAATAAATGCCATTTTTTCAGTTTTACAAATAGCCTGCAAAAATGACGCCAATTGTTCAAGTGTAAAAAATGCGACGTGTGATACAACTACAACCCATAACTGCACGTGTACAGGAGCCTTCAAAATCAGTAACAGTATTTGTGCTTTAAAAGGTAAAGAGTTTTGGCATTTGTTTACCTTAAGAAGAAGAATGTCATGCTTATCTTATATTTGATATGAGCCATTTGGTTATTTACCTCATATAATCAATTCTAATCAACAGAAATCGTGTACAAAAGTGCTTGAATTATTTTTTTTTATAAGGCATGTGTTTGCGTGTACACTATAAAGGTCTTGTCAGCAAAGGACTACCTGACTTAATGTTTACTTCAAAAAGAAAGAACAAAGTATTACAGTTTCCCGATGTACATGTGTTTTTGTACGTACACAATAAAACGAGACTTATTTTGTGATATCAAGAGCATTGAGGGAAACTTGCTTCTAGAGACAAGATGTCTATCGCTCAACTCGATTATTGTGGCCAAAACCTACAAGAAAAATGACCTTTTAAGCAGAACCTAAGCTTCAAAGATGTTATACATTCAATTAAAAGTGATAAATGCAATTGTGGTGTTATTATGTTGACATCACCAACAATATTAAAACATAGTACTGACAGATACGGTATGCCATGTAGTATAATAAGAGTAATAAGACAAAGAAAGCACTGACAATAATTTATTTCTTAAATCTACAGTATATTATAAAACCAAGGTTGTTACCTTAGTCATTTTTCTATTACTATGTGCTTACCTATTTGAAGTTCTGGGCGATCACTGTTCATCAGACCCAGAATGCGTTGGTGTGGAGCATGCAACTTGTGATACTAGCAGTTCCAATAAATGTTGGTGTACCGGAGATTACAAACAAACAGGCGGTAAATGCTCTCCGAAAGGTAAATATTCTAAATTTCATATAGTGGTTTCATTTTCGTATTATGTATTTTTCAAAGAAGGAAGAAATTAATATGACTTTGAACAGTGATAAAACCTTAGGTGACATAACACAGGTTTTTCTCTAGTTAGACAGTATTTCTCTACTCCCGTTATTTCGACTTTAAAAAGCAATGGTGAATCAAATAGGATATGATAAATGAAGCTTAAAACAGTACAGTATCAATAGAACAAAAATAATTTCAGCGTTTGTTTCCTTTCTTTCAAAAGTCCTTTTTCACATCCTTGTACCGGCGCTCACAAACCCCGCTGAGCGCTCCCACATACAGCACACGGTTTATTTTTTTGATTATCGAAATGTCCGAAATATGGCGAGTTTAAGTAAAACGCTTGTACTGAAAATATCAATTTCCAAGAAACGGGCGTAGTACTCAATAATTATGTAAAACACATTAATAATAGATACCCTGTTGCATAGCAAAGCCATTCTTCAATGAAATGTCCCCATTTCAAGCCCAAATTCGTATAAATGAAAGAAAGGACACTGTTTAAAGTTTGCAGGGTATTTGAAAAAAGCACCATCACAGCACATCGCTTGTGAGCGCCTACATTTGTAATTGTCGCCTGTTTTATTGGATGATATGATCGTATCTACATACGACAAAAAGGACTTTTTTCTTAGAACTCAGTTTTTGTTTTCTTACGTTCAGTAATAGACATTTTTAAATCTGATTCTGTTTTACGATAATATTGATGCACCTAGTGTAGTTATTTTCTAACTAACAGATTATTGCATGAGCAGAGATTTACCACGGTATGAAATGATATTAAAATTGTGACACCTTGGATGCAATTATTATTGTGTATTTTATATGCAATTATTAGTGTAATTTATATTGAACTTCATTGTCTCATTGCGGGCCGCTATTTTTGATACGGGATGTAAATGAAGTAGTGATTAATTCTTTGAACAAATAATATGAAATCAATAAAAATCATCAGGACTGGTAAGATTAAGAATGGGTTCAATGGTTAACCTTAAAAAATGTGTAATGGCTGATGATATTATTTTTTCTATTTATGTAAACGTCAAATTATCATTACGTTACTGTAAATGTTTAGAAAGTAGTTAACAGTTTTTTATGTTTGGTCGATATAAAACACCGGTATCGGCGATTTCAAGTCAGAGTCAGCTCGGTTAGCTCAATCGGTAGAGCACGAGACTTGTAATCTCGGGGTAGCGGGTTCGATTCCCGGGGCTGACCAACTAAAATTACTAACAGTCTTTCGGATGAGAATAAAACCGAGGTCCCGTGTATGGGTGCTATAAACCTGGCATGTATAAGAACCAGGGGTGTCTCTGGAATTGGGACGCTTTCTGTATCTTGCACTATCCTCTGAAACCTAAAATAACTAACCTCTTCTGGGGGCTTTGGTCATATGGGAAACCGGTACCAACGATAAAGCCCTAATATACTATACTACTTCTACTACATTGTACTACTTTCAAGTCAGTATTAGCTAGTTTCCCTGGCGGTTTCGAAAATGAGTTACTGATAGGCGGTGCTCTAGAGGTAGTGGTAATTTCCAGACACAATCATTGGCCGCATCACAACTGAAGCATTCTTTCAACTCCAACATGCAGAACCTACGGCAAAACAGTCCCACATGCAGATGGCAGAATAGTTCACAAGTACGACCCCTCTACTACCGAGACTGTTCCACATGTAAGAGTCAGGAAACACCAAACAGTCAAAACTTGTCGTCTGTGAGGCTTCCACCCTCCGGAATAGCTTCTAGTTTTATGCAACACAGTGATTATTGTGTCAAGGGTGGGGGTACCAGCCCGATGCCCATCAGGCTTCCTAATGCACACGCTGCCGAAACCCATCATGGATTCCACTAGTTCCGCTCACAAACAAAAATAATTCCGAATCGAAAAAAGTAGGACATTGTGTTTATACAAGTTGTACTTTATATACTACGGGACGATTTACAGGCAGGTAATTCGAAAACCATGTTTCACTTTATTCCATCCAGTAATCGTTTTTATAATATTTACAAATGTTAGATCTATTTATTTACTTTCTTGTGTTTGTGTTATCATATATTCTAACATTACTCACGATTTTGTCTCTATATACAAAGAGTAGAAAACTTTATGTTATATTAAACCATAAACAACGTGGGAACTGATATGCTGTAAACATGACGTCATATTGCCCCGCATGACGTTAAATGAGCGTTCGCGTAGAAAATAAAGCTTTGCATTTATTCACTTTGTGTAATATCTTGTCATGTTAGAATCGAAATAACATCCTTTTCAGCGTTGTTATCGTCTAATAAACAATTATTTGTCGTACTGATGTGCAGTTATAAACCAATCAGGCTTTCGGCCTTCGTGGCTAATTACTGCATATCAGTACTCCAAATCATTGTTTATTAAACGACTAAGACCGCTGGAACGGATGTTATTTCTTAAATCGATATGGATTATTAGTTTCTTATATGAGCACGAGGTTCAGATCGAAATATCCGTCACTGAGGGTAACTGTTTTGGCGGGAACGAGGCTCTGCACATTGTTTATAACGTGACGTCACATTGTTTATAACGTTACGTCACAAGTAAGCACGTAAGTCGTCTTACACGGGGCGGGGATGTAAAATGAGATTTTCCAGCACTGGTAAAAACTGCAGATATCCCCATCTGGTATGCAAGAATATAGAAATATACCATACAGTAGGCATATTAGAATTGATATTTGCAAACACTGATTCGCGAGGTAGGTTAAGATCTCAGGCTGTTTATTTCTATAAACTGTGTTATTTTAGTCGGTCAAATGCTATACTTAGCTTGTGTTACGTGTTATTACTTTTATCGACAATAAATGAATATTGTATTGTATTGCATTGTATTGTATTCTATTGTATTTTTACTGTTTTTTACTGTACTGCACTGCACTGCACAGCTGTACACTATACTACACTGTACTGTTGTTTGATTAGCACCAATAAGCAGATTATCGTATGCTGAAATACTTACACGATTTGTACGGTTAAAATGGGATTAACAAACTAAAGATAAACGTTCGTATTTGTCAATGTAACAACACCAGCATCGTGTTCAAGAAAGGATCGCATAGAGTAGAGAATGGCACAGCCTCGTTCCCGCCAAAACAGTTACCCTCAGTGACGGATATTTCCATCTGAACCGCGTGCTCATGTAAGAAACTAATATTCAATTCGAGTGCATTAATATGATAAAAGCACTCGGAAAAGAAGGCGGAGTTTCGGACATGGAAGAAGCTCCTTCCGGCTTTTCTAATTTACTCCCGCGGAGAAAATGAAATATAGAAATAGAAATAATATCTGTATAAATAAATCAGTCGCATGAAATAGTTGTGTTCAAGAACCTAAATATTATTTTTGATTGCGTCAAGTAAGCCTTAGAATACCTTCACCTTGTTTTCTTTTAAAAAGGCAAAGCAAATTCAGGATTAATGCCATACAATGTTTTGATTCCGGGAGACAAAACAATGAATGAAAACGTTGACGTCATCACACTGACGTCATTACTCCACGTTCAAACGCTGTACAGTTCAGATTAACGGTTCGCTTTTAAATCGATTGTCTGCTTTGTTAGGTTCTGAATCTGACGTCTTCTGCATAATGTCACAGTCAGGCATGTTTTTATATTTTATGTATTAGATCGAGATGAATAAACTAAAATAAGTTTGTATAATATAGTTATGAATTATATCTTGACTGGTTGCCCGAATAGGGGAGTGATTTCCAACAGCCACTATTTATGCTATTTTACACATTGCATGTACCGCCGAATTGAAAAAAGGTCCGTAGTAGTGACGATAGTTTACATAAATTTGGCCTTATAAGAATCGAAATAATCTATGGCTTGGATTACTCTATCGAGATTGAAGCATTTCCCGTCGGTAATGTGCCCTCGTGAATTATTCCGCTAGGCACATCACCTCCGGGGAATGCTTCAATTTCGATAAAGCAGTCGAAGCCATATATTATTTCTTAATTATAATCTAATTGACGTGTCGATGATTGAATTCATATTAAAAGTCTTGGTCTTTCATTATGCAACAATTAAGACCCACATCTGTAAATGACATGAGAGGGGATGATTAGTTTAAACTAATTTGTTTATTCTCGATTTCAGAACAAGTTCTTACAATTATATTAATCGCTCTCGAGACTCACTCCAGATGGAATCAACATCGAAGAGAGAGAGAGAGAGAGAGGCAATGTGGAATCATTTGTGTCTTACCTAAGGACACTACCGACAGGACGATGGTAAGGATCGAAACCGGGGCCCTTCGATCTTGAGGCGAACGCGCTACCACTGCGCCACGGCGGCTCCACTACTGAGGGGATTATTATCGGATCACATGACATAGGGTCAATTCGATCATTCGTGCTGTACGAGAAATTAAAGCCGGGTTTAGCAAGAAATATGAGCGTTTTTTTACTTTTAATAAAAATTCACAAAATTCTACATGCATTCACAGTAAACAATAAATGACTTATATTTCAGTTCTTGGTTCAGCCTGTACTTCTGCAAACGAATCGGCAGCATGTACAGTTACAAACTCAAAATGTGACACAACCAAGAAATGTGCTTGTGACAAAGGCTTCTTTAAAGAAGCAGTGGACACGTGTGTCATGGGTACAGTATAAATTCCATTGTCCTTATATCAAGTATTATAGGTATGCTTGCAACACAAACTTTATCCAGGAAAACAACATGTTCTATAAAGGTTTGTTTCTTTTGAGAAGATCCTATGGCAAAAAGCACCCAAACCTCATTATACAGTTGAGAGGTTATAAAATATTCGATTTAGCATACTTTAAACAACACCGGACAGACATTTTCAAAATTCAGAGCGAAGCTTTTTATGAAAACATTCAGAAAAGGAAAATTTTATTTTTTCAGTCTCTTTTCGCACAGCATAAACAAAAAAGGTATCAAAGTTAACAATTATGTAGACAATTTTAATAGCTCAATTTTAATAGCTTAATTTCAATTGTTTTTTTTTGTCAAAAATGATATTAGTACTGGATGTGTCTCTCTATAACATACGTAGAAATTGTGCGATATGATATGTTTTCGATGTCATGGTAACGTTATGTACATAAATAAGGTCAAAAACAGTACAGATCTGAATCAGAAATATCGTTTCCTATGCTATCAAAACACAAAGATGAATTAGAGAAAAAGGTTAAAGTAGGCTTTCACCATATACTTACCCTTTTCGTCACAAATCCGTACAAACATGTTTTGCGTACCGAATCTTTCTTAACTTGCTTAAGATTTGCTACATAAATTGCAATTGTAGGTCTTGGTTCCGCTTGTGGGTCTGGAAATGTGTCTACAGTTTGTATTGATACCAGCTCTGGTTGCAAACAAAGCAAGTGCACCTGCAACACAAACTTTATCCAGGAAAACGCCGTGTGCTACAAAGGTTTGTTTCTTTCTAGAACATCCAAAAGAACTTAATGATAGAAATTTTGTATAAAAATCATCATGGAGTGATATAAAGAGTACCTGACACTTAACATTTAATCAAAGACCTTTATTGTTTGACTGCTTATTTTCTTCTAACATAAGTGTAGAGGCTACTGTCCGTTTGCCCATGTACCATTTTTGTTTTGTTTTGTTTATCATTGTGCAAGTAACACAGATGTATGTCTGCTTTGCAATTCTTGGTCTTGTATCAGTGATTTTCCATCTAGGGTGATTTTATTTTTTTTATTTAAAATATTAGATAAGTATTAAACCTTCTCGAATGATCCATCTGTAACGGGTATACATCATATAGCAAGATTCCTTAAACTCTTATGTTTTTAAGCTCTTGGACAGAAATGTGCGAAAGACACGGACTGTACCTCCAATACCGTATGTGATAACACTGATGGATGCAAATGTAAACAAGACTTTGTTTCTACAAACGGATTGTGCCAAGGTAATTAAATGTAATATCATACCTTACCTACTACGATCTTTTAGAAAAGTATTGTGAAAGAAAAATAGAAATAAAAAGATTACGAAAATAAACGAATTAAATATCAGTACTTAACTATGAAACATAGTACTACGTATAAAACATTTTGTTTTGATTCCATACATTTACTTTTGAAAAATCATACCAAGTACCACTGTGCAGTGATTTACTCTCTTTTACATCATTTACCAAGCAAGTGGTCGTCAGTTCGAGTCATGTATCAGACGGGAATGTTTTCATACACCTTTTTGTACCTGATGCTAGGTCAGTACACGTGCAAGAGCACTGGTTAAATTGAATGAGTCATGTTCCTGATTCAGATAGTGCTGTATAACTCTTCATGCATTTAACATTAGCAAAACGAAAGAAACACGTTACAATTACGTGGAACGAGATTACATTGCATTTGTGGTCTCAAGAGACGAAGAATTTTAAACAAAATATTTTCCTTCTTTAATATTAATTTACAAAATGTATTTACATTTTAGCTTCTTCAGCAGAAAGAACCCGTATTGCAGTCGGCGTTATCGCAGCAGCGATCATGGTCACTTTTGTTGGAAGAATAGTTTAAAAGTAAATATTACTTATTATATTAAATATTGTTTCTGGTCACTAGGTCGAAGGTCGAGGTAACAGGGGCTCGTGATATTGACATATTGTGCGCTCTTAATCTCCAAAATCCCTGGTTACAATTGAATGAAATTTCAAAGAAGTCATAAGTACCATGCCTAGTTGTGTATGGTTCATGTTTTGGGAAACTAAGTCAAGGTCACAGGGGTTCGAGATAGTAAAATATCGTACACTCTTAATCTAAAAAACTACCAAACTATAATTGCTTTTTTACTCAAAACAGCGGGGAGCGCTCTTAGCGTAAAGATCTTTTCCACCACTTAATCATCAAATGTTACATACATTTTATATACCTTGTCAGTGCGGTGTTCGTTTGGGTATTCAGTTGTACATGTATATTTTACAGAAAGACATCCTTCTTTTCATTAGCATTATCATCAGTCACTTGAATAGGTGATAGTAACTATTCCACATGTGCAGTGACTATTTGGTTATCGCACCCCCCCCCCTCTCAAAAAGGTTCCGCACAATTAGTAACCTTTAATATTACTGACTAATCTACACCACACTGGAACATGGTTTATGCATAATACATGATAATTATGTCTGCTTTGAGACAACTTTATATCAAGGTTATTACCATATTTGTTGTCCAGTTAAGTTTATAGGTAAGTATTTTCACGTACAACATTTTTAATAGACTTAACTACTTACAGCAAACTCCATGTATAGCGACTCCGGAATAAAAAACAAATATAATGGTCCCAATAAGTTCGTTATATAAGGCGTTTACTGTATAAAGAGATCAGTGCCTCGTTTAAGGTGAAACTTTAACTAACAAAGGGAGATAATTCTCCCAGTTTCAATCTTGGAAAATGTTTCGGTTATCTTATCATAAAAACACTAACGCTGTCTACAAAATTGTTATTATTTAAAATCAGCTAGACTATGGAAAGCTATAAACATTCTAAAGAAATAATATACAGCATATACTTGAAGAACGAAGAAAGTCTATTCTCAAAAATCCCGATAAATCCGGCGTAAAATGTACCATAACATGTACCTATAATAATATATATGGGTTTTTTTCAGGTGTGTGTGTGCTGCTAAAGAGAGGGAGAGAGCAAAAACTAACAGACTTAATGCATTGTGTTACATTTAATTGTCGCTTATTGACATTGCACTTTTTCTGCTTTTCTTCTGATTAATAGAAAACAAGCGTAAAACGGTTCATACTTATATAAATACATTATTATCTGTTTAATGTTGATTCCAGGCTATAATCATACAATAAGTTCAAAATAACTCAAGTCCTGTGTAAACCATATCTTGAAATCCGTAACAATTTTACCTTGAATGAGGTTGTCTGATTGTGCAAAGAGTTTTATGTTTATACATATCGTATATCGTTCGTGAATTTGAGCAATTCTTAGACACACTTTGTTCTAACTTATATTTACTTATTTTGAATATGTTAAGACTATATCATTTAAATGCCTTTAGAATAGGCATTTTTGGAGAACCATATTTGAATTAAAATAAATTTATTTTAATGATAGACAAAATACAATGATAAGTACATGTATTAACCTTTCTAAAATTGTCGATATTCAGTTCACAAAATTTCCTTAAAATCTTAAGATTTTTGATGTTTCAGTATTGCTTTTCCTGAAAAACATGAACTATTGAGTAAAATTTTCATGGCAGATTGAAAAATACTAATATTAGTGATGTGATCATTTTAACCAGATAAGCTCAATAGTTAACACTTATTCTACATAAAGGCAGTGACATCTCATAGGGTAAGCGACTCATAAATTCACAAGCTTTAGCAAAATAATTCTAGAAGACATCTAAGAGTGATAAATATATGTTTTACGTTTTTCGTTTTAGTGAGGATTTGCGATATTTTAATGTTTTCTTCAAATCGTATCATTCTAGTTGACAAAAACTACACAAGGACGATAATATAATGCAAGAACTACAGTAACTATATAAATGTGGCACAATAAAGTATGAGAATGTAAACAAAGTTCCAGCGCTGTGAACGAACCTTGCTTGATAAGAATTTTCTCCTTTTTACTATTTTTATTACGCTTTCCAAAACCTTTTTGTACAAAACTGTTGAACAACTGTTTTATTTTCAAATGAACATTTCGCTTAATCTGTGAATATGTTTCAGCAAAAGACTTTCTTTAGAATCAGCTGTTGAAAAGACGCTGTTTCATAATAGAGAATGTCGATCATGTTTGAAACTGGTATGAAGATGGTAAAGAGTAATTCTCAAATTTTAATGAGGACCAAAATTTATTTTAAGGTACCTGGATATGACATTACTTTTATGAACACATGAATTTTTTACTTGTTCGAAATCCCTACAAAAAATATACATCATAACACATGTATGCTCCCAAAGCAAAGTGCATTTAATATGAAAAGAAGTCTTTTGCACTTTATTCTATGGACTAAAAACGCTTTTTTAACGTTTTTAACTGAAATGTCTTGACACTGAGTATTATTCCCATTGAAAGCCAAATGAACATGATTAAACGATTTTGTTCATTTGAGAGTAGATCAACATCCACATAAAATGCCAAAAACTATGATAATGTATGCAGCTGACGAATATATTTATTTGATCAACATTATTGAAACGTTAACTTTAAGATCAATATGTTTGATTGGTTTTGACAAAATTATTGTATCACTTGTGACAATTATATGTGTTTTGGATATAAGTAAAGGTTAAGTATGATTTCTTATGATCAATAAACAGTTGTTCATTATATACAAGTGTTGTTTTAAATTTAATGTACATTGAAATATGACGGTCCTGAATTTGTGCCATGAAATATTCCAAAGTGTTCAAATGTACTGATGGTGAGTGTTTTTGTGTACAAAAGCACGTTGAATAAACTGTCAGTAGTATCTTATGAGGGTTCTGCAGTTTGTACCGGATAATATATATGACTAACGGCCCTAGACGGAGTTAGTTATTTAAGGTTTGAGGCGGAATGTCTGAAAACAGAAAGTTTCTCAGTTCAATCATACACCTGGTTCCTTTACAAGCCCGGTATAAAACACCGATACTAGGAACTCATCTGAAAGTGAGGTTAGTGGTGCAGGGGGTGGGGATGTCAAAGCCTCGATACCTTTATTACCAGTCCAAGTATCTATTATTCGATTATGTGAAGTGTTCGTACATTTTTCGTCCGTAGGTAATTCACAATTTTTCGGACATGAGGAAAAGCATCCAAAAACATGTCTAAAGACGATGTTATATTGCTCGCTCCGAATGTTATTTATTATAAAGGGACGGTGTGTCGAGCACAAGTCCCTGGTCTGTAGCTCAAAGGTTACACTTGGAGATTAATAATAGAAATATTGACAAATTAGACCTTGTCCGGACTGTATCTTATCCTAATACAGGAAAATTAGTGCATTAAGTCTAAATTGTTACACTGTTTGACTTTCAAAAAATTACCTTGTAAGGCAGGACTAAACCTTGAAAATAATCGCCATGAAGAGAGAAACACACCATTATGAAATAATAACTCTATTACAGTAACTGTGAAACACATAATTCGGAAATTCTTGACAATTTTTCCATTAAAAGAAGTTTAAAAAATTGATTTGCTCTCATAACTTTGTACTCGGCTGCTGTATAAACATAACAACATCCCCTCCCCGGCACTTATGGAATTTGCGAAATAGAATTATAGGAAAACAATTTTTAGAGAGAAACTGAAGGATATGCTTTTAAGTGAAAAAGGTATGGAAAATATTACAACCCGGGGTAAACGGGTACACATGTACAATAAATAAATGATGATCAATGTGATATTGCTAGCACAATGCATAAAATGTTACTATAGTTACTATGTGCTGTGATGCCGAGTTGGCTTTATAATTTACTAAGGTGCTTCGTGTTCACGAAATTTGGTATGGAGATGCATTTTGAAAATAAACAAAATGTTATGAATAACTGAAGATGTCCGACCTGACTGGATGAAATATGAAGGCCGAACTGTTATTTGTGCATATTTTGTAGCTACTTTGGCCAAGTTTTTTTCTCTCGGAAATAATTACTGACGGAGGAACTGTAGCTTAAGGACTTTAGATCGCATGAATATTCCATTCCAATTAAGGGCTATAGCCTATGCAGTTTGCAACTGTTATGAAGCAAAACAGTTTTGTTAAGTAGTCAAATTGCATATGGTAAGGGCCTCTTTCCGCGCCCGTCCGCAACTTTTTACCTGAACACTTCTGCAAAACTTCAAAAGGGCTGTTGACAGCGATGGAAACCTAGAGAAAAGGGACAATAACTCGATTGTTCTCATTGAGGAATTACCCTCCGCCCACCCTTACTATATCATATTTTTTCGCGAGTGCCGATCAAACATTTAAAGCTGGTTGCAGCATCTACAGGTGTGCATATTGTAAAAAATCTAAATCTACTACTTGAGATTATAATCATACATATCTTCCTTTATTGTAATTACTGGTCCGAAGAAAACAAAAGGGTTGCCAGTTTAACTGCATAAAAAGACGATACAATGTATTAAAAGGACGAGGAATGTGCAAGAAGAATACACGTTTTGTTCTTACCTCGTTTTTAAAATTGCATCTCTGTTGGTTTATTAGAGGATGAACCAAATTTTCTTGACATACAGGACCTATCAAGCTTATCAGTCAAGTGTTTTTGTCGGATTCAGACTTCAAACAAGTATGCTATACATTGTTGGGAACTGATTTAAGTTATTTATTTCCACCGTTTGTCATTATTATTTTACTATAAGACTGTGTAAGTCTCCACTTAAACGTTACTCTATCACCAGTTTTTGGCGTAAGCTACAAGTATATAAGATGGGTCAAACTTAAAGTAATCATGCTGCTTTACCGGTAATGTGGGGTCTATTTCAATGCTACATTGGATATAAATCTTAAATTTGACTTGGAAATAAATGTTTTCTCCTCTCTACCCAAATTGCGCTGCACTATGTTGTAAATCCTTTGTTTTTGTTGTTCTTTTTGTTCAAAACAAATATTTCAGTGGATAAAGTAAATATAAAACCAAATGAGTTTCAACTATACAAAAAATACTTCACATAAAGCACTTAGATCAAATGCATATAATCGACGTAAATTACGTTTAAAAGGGTTTAGATAAACAGTTACAAATTAAAACCAAAATTACAGCAGTTAGTTAATAATGCCTATTGCAGTGTTTGCTTTGCTGTCTATTAGAAGTGCTCCTGCTGTGTTACCTGAATGAAATATAACTGTAATATAGTGATAATGACTCGAAACCTTGTTTCATTTCTTTTAATCCCTAATTGATTAGTGCCGTATCGAGACCATAAATCTATTATATTATTTGCTGTAACTGTGCTAGTAAGTAATTTTGAAGTGGACAGATACGCAAATACATTTAATGGTTTAATCTACATAAAATCCGTTGGTCGCTACAAACACACGAATTGTAATTTAATACAACGTCAGACAAGATATTGTTTTTATATTTTATGTATGTATGCTTATTTGGTTTCCATTATAGCAGTTTGAATAAACATTGTTATTTTAATTATCCAATTATCTTTGCCTTGTGGGGGGGGGATGGAAAGAGTGGTTGAAAGGTGTGTTATAATTCGAATATTCTTACTTTTAAAGACTAGGTCTGATCACTCCGAAAGCATTTTTTTTCAAGTCAACTTTTAAATTATATTATAAGTTATATAAACATTTATTGGATATTTGGTGCACATGCAATATTATAATTATTGCTCTAGTTTTAGCGCGACAACCGCAGCATGGTTTTTTTCGCAACACTTACCATGTTCAGAATATCAACATACTTTTGCATTTGTTTCATGAATTTTCTAAATTTCAGAATGGTAAAAGATATTAAAAGTCGAGGAGATTGTAAACAATACATTTATCTACTCTCGGACAGTCAAACAATTTTCAATAGTTCAATGAAGGTATTCCACTTTTGCCATTGGAGCATGTAATCCTGACAAGTTACATGACATAATGTGCAATATCAAGGTAGTTAACACGTTGTAAATGTAATAATGTTACAGAAAAATGGTTGTTAGGCTGTTGTATTGGAATGTTGTTGCTAACAATAAATTCAAGTATTGTTTACGGATGCACTATACTACAGATTAGAAATGCATTTTCGCAAACGATGATATTCAATTCAAATTTATTTAGGCATAATATCATATACATAACATTGTTTTCCTAGTTATATACAGACAATGAAAATACAGATAATTAATGCTAAGAATTTGTCATTAACATAACTAGCACGATCATAGCATTATTAATGTGTCAGGTACCGCCCCCAATGCCGCGGTGCTGTTTAGTAGTCAGGAATGCCGAGCTCAGTTGATATGTTGTACTCGAGTAACATAGCTCTCTACATATAGAACTTGAATACATACTCTGCGTTCCTGTATGACATGTACATATACAAGTAACTCAGTCACCACCCTGTGTACTTGAGTACGATAGGACTCTCTGGATAATCTGAGTACGCACAGTGCCATATGTGTGACATGTACGTATACCGGTATAGCAACTCAGTCACTGCAATGTGCCATGGTTGTCTTTATGTCCGGATAACATCTCCAACATCAGATGGCTCATAGAAAACCCTGCTAAGAGATTGAAAACACACTCAAAAGTTTACCATGGTAGTTTAATAACAATAACATTTACGTGCACGACATCAATGACACATCATATGTTAGATAAACATATTTTGTAAATATTTCGTACATAACATTGATACAAGATGCTGGCGTTGTTTACAATATACATCAGAGTTTAATAGAAACATCAAAGCACCGAGCCTATGCAATGGGCTCTTTTCCCCAAGTGTTTAAACGGTAAGCTCATTACATGTATTTAAACGTGTATATATAACATCTAGTTCTCTAAGTAAATGACAGAACGAAGACCAACACAACTTCTAGGATCTGCGGTCACATGATACTTTAGAAGAGGTATACCTAAAGGTAAGGCCTTACATCTTTTTACTTATACATAGCCTTTATATAGAAGTGCTATTGAAGAGCTGTACCGTTGACACAATGTTAAAGTTAAAACTGCATTTTAATGTTTGTCGCTACCTTGAGAGACTATATGCAAACTAGCATTTTGTTTATACCTTCAGTAGGTGGTTGTTGCACGTGTAAGACGACGGATGTAAGATTATATGACAAGAACTGTTGTATTTAGCTTCTCGGAGTTTGACCTGTGAGAAAAGATGGAAACTGAGGGCGAACACTGTATTTATACATTCTGGGAATGCATTTTGTGACCATAAGTACCAATCAGAACTCAGGACTACTGCAGGGTTCTGTGCTTAGTCCCAGCAAAAATTTAACAGTTAAGTATAACAACAATAATGTACGATAGTGTTAAACCCGCAATGGCATGCTTTTTGTAAAAGCATGGTTATAAAACATACACAGATTCATAATTCGGTTCTAAACTAAAACGCCAGATGTTAATACATTAAATGTAAGAATACATGCAGAATATGTATGAAGAAACGATACAAGTCTGGCTAATAATTAAGTTTACCCTGAACAAACAGTATTTGTGCATATGATAATATTCTAAACATTTAAAAGCATAATAACTTGTATTAAGAAAAAGCCAGCGGCGCTAACAGAAAAAGTAGTTCTCACTCCAAAGTTGACTGGCCGCCATATTTTAAATAACAATAATGGAGACGCGAACACCTCTCGGTAATCTTCAGATTCCTCTGTTGAAATAAGTGAATGATTACTAAGAACAGTCTGATTAAAATGTCAAATAAGTTGTACATTCACACCCAGATGGGTTAGTCGTAAGTAAATTCGACACAAAAGTTATGCACCTTCTTTTGGAAAGATGCATGTAAGAATAGACAGTCCATTTCCAGAAGAAATGTCTCTCAAAATATGACACTGTTGAAGAAACTTTGCTGAGCTCACTTGAATCACAGCATCCATATACGATAAACAGTCCATACAGGTAAATATAAGTTCGTTTAAAGTGATCTGTAAAATGGTTCAGATCACTAAATGTGAAAAGTCACCAGTTTCTGCGATGGCTGTAAAAGAATGTAAGGGAATTACCCTAACAGTTGTTTAGTCCGATTAAATAAAAAAATTAGTATTGCTCTCGATTTTATGCCCTAGGCTAACCCATTCAAACAAGATAAACGCTTATATCCAACGGTTAGAGTTTACCTTTCTTGCCCTACCCGAAACAATTTTTTTTACCATTAAAGCTGTGCGTATATAAGTCCAAACGATCTTATATGGTACCAAGTCCGCAGAAGTATATGTGGACCTACACACTATTCTTCGAGAGAACTCATAATTAAATGGAGGTCAAACATAGTTTTTATAATAAATGTATAACATAACATGAATATATCAAGGGTAAAATATCAAGGAACAGATATGCAAATTGTCTTAGCCTTGTACTCAGAAATCTTCTTTCTATTTGTCAGTTGTTTAACATTTAAGGGTATATTTCTTAATATTTGTGTTAACTATATTATTCGGGTATACACATACTTTAATGGAGGTCAAATATAGTTTTCATAATAAGTGTATAATATATCATGTATTAGTTAATATCAAGGGTCTAACATCATGGAACAGATATGCAATTGTATTAGCCTTGTACACAGAAATATTCTACAGTAACTTAAACTTGTTTAACATTTAAGGATACACAGTAGTCTGTATATTCCTAGATATTAGTATTTACTATACAGCGAATAGTTATCCATGTGTTGGAAATGTGACAGAAGTCTAAAAGCATCTATTAAAAACATGTTAGTTAATTAGAGAGAGAGAGAGAGAGAGAGAGAGAGAGAGAGAGAGAGAGAGAGAGAGAGAGAGAGAGAGAGAGAGAGAGAGAGAGAGAGAGAGAGAGAGAGAGAGAGAGAGAGAGAGAGAGAGAGAGAGAGAGAGAGAGAGAGAGAGAGAGAGAGAGAGAGAGAGAGAGAGAGAGAGAGAGAGAGAGAGAGAGAGAGAGAGAGAGAGAGAGAGAGAGATTATCTGTGTCTCGGCTAAAGACGCTACCGATACTTGGACACTGGTGGGGTCGTACCCGGACCCTCTGACCCTCTGTTCCTGAGGCGAACTGCACCAATATATAGTATTTGGTTTTAGACGCGGTATACCCACCTGTGTAAGTATTTTTTCGAGGTGAGAACTTTGTCCACATAAACAAGGTCAAGAAAAACCAAAAACATCATTTTTAACCGGCCCTTGTCTAAAACAGAACTATTCAATTGATTTTAGCTGGTTATTACCATTGAATTACAGCGTCAGTAGGGCTGAAAAGTTTTGTTACACTTTGACGAACTATACACGCATCCAACATGTCTGGCTGCGTAGGGTTAAAAGAAAATGAAAATTCAATTTTAACCTGCCTGGCCCCCTCTGTTTAAATTAGTTTTTACGAACATTAACCAATTAATCAAATGGCTGGAAACTTTTGAATTTGGTAATAAATGTGTATTGAAGCGTACGTATTTTTAAGAGTGTATATTGAGTACAATTTCGTCATTTGATTTGCCCTCATATGTGCCAGTTGGGCAGAAGGAAAGAAAGTTTTCCGACCACTCATAAAACGTTTCCATGTCACGTGACGTATTCGCTGCTATAAATACGGTTAAGATTAGCATTTGATGAAACGGACATATCTGGATATAGACAAGCATGATGGTATATACACATTTCAGTATGTTTTACCGTAAATAGAAAACTAATTAAATTTTTTTTCATTTAATTTTGTATAGGTTCATTAAATTTATTCCTAAATATGTGCTCGTGCTAAATTGAATTAAACCATTTCTAAACTGTTTTTATTTTTAACTGAAATTTTTAGTCTTTGGCACAGGATACAAAACTGTAGAACAGGCATTTATAGTTATTCAAAAGTTAAGCAGCTTTGAATTTTTACTGTAAAAGAGAAATTTAAATACTTTGATTCCATAGTTACGACTACAATGCATATTCTGAAAAAAAGGAATAAACTAAGATTAAGATATTAGAAATATCAACAAAAAAGTGTGTATGAAACTTTTATTTGTCAACGTAAATTTAATATTCAAAGTAGTTTTGAATTTAAACGAAAAAAGGTGTCTTTGATATTCTCGAGACGAAATAATGTGATTGATTACTGGCTTTGTTTATTGAACATTGGCAAGATGTGCATATGAGAATATTTTTAGTATATCATATTCAACATCCAAACCTCCTGTCAGCTCTTCCAAATGTCTGATATTTTCTCTTTCTAAATCTAAAGATGTCCTATGAAACAGTTTTGGAATAAATCATCATCAGCTGTGTATATCTTTATAAAAAAACAGATAACTTCAAATGACAAATCAAATTCTCACTCGAAGAGAACACCTCCAAACAAACTAATTCATTTTATTCACTTCGCTTCCGTTTGTAACATTTGATTGTTGCAAGAAGTAGATCAAAACCCAGCTGATACAGCTCCCGCCAAAAAAGATCATTGTGGTAAAAATGTCATAATTGTTTCAAACAGCACGTTTGTAGCACAAAATGAAAGAAGTAAACAATGAACTCAAATAACTACAGCAAGTATTTAGGTTTCACTTGTTGATGACAGTAACTTACATTTGTCAATCATTTCAGATAATATACACCCCGTACTCCATTTCAATAATATGACACTTGATTTTACAAAACAAAGAAAGGAAAAAAGCTTAACTGCTTTTTCATGAGGTTCGGTCGTCACCTAAGCGGGATTCAAACAGAAAATCTAGAATGCTCTTAATGCTGAAAATGTTTTAAAGTGATAATACCCCTAGTATCATTAAAAAACAAGCATTGCGAAAGTTATAGCTAAATAACATAAATATATACAACAGTTTTATTCCTATTGAACGTAGTTGAAAAATGACAAAATCTGTTTTGACCAGCCGGTTCATAAAATGAGTTTCCATTAATTTGATATGATAAATTTGTGTTTGCATGTACTAAAGAAAAGAAATGGTTGAACGTAACTTATTTTCTTTTAATTATCTAAACATTTTTCATTCTTTTAGAACTTTTCTTGACTACTTTTTCTGGTCATTTAGAGCAGTATTATAGCTTTAAAATCAAAACCATAATTTCTACAGCATGTTAGGTTTGGATGTTTTATGTCAAGACTTTATCAACTGTATAATAGGGTTATTAGTATAGTAGCGTGATCCAGCATGCCGGATTTGCTCGAGTCGTGCGTCGGATCATACGAGTGCGTAGCACGAGTTTGATCCGACCTCAACGAGAGCCAATCCGGCTTATGGATCACATTACTATACTAATAACCCTTTTATTATATACCTTTTGACACTTGTCTGCGCGTATAAACTAAATTAAATGATATTCTAAGCATAAAATTGAAGACAAACCCTTTTTAGCGCGAACTATACGAAGTATGCGACGCCATTTTATTGACGTCATCGTATAAACAAATAGTAACGACCCAGTCAAAAGCGACGTTATTAACGTCATGTGCATTTTAGAGCCAATTGAATGCACTCTTACAAATTTTGCCGCGCTATTTGTATTCCACGTACATACAATACGGATTTTTTTTCTGTCAGGCCGTATTTGATGGTTGAATATAGGCTGTATTTTTAGCATAATAATTATAGATATATAATAAAATCTAAAACAGAACAATTTGTTTGCAATGTCACAATACCTTCGACAATCATCCTAAAAATTCCATTTCAGGCGTCAATGTCAAATTATGATAAAATGTCTTTAACATTGATCACATCGGTACCTTTCATTGTTCAAGAGGTGTTTTGTGTAAATGTTTTGACTGAATGCAGATCGCGATATGACTATACGGCCATGCACTGGTCGCATAGATAGAATCCCTTGCCACAAGTCGAACCATGGTTAAGGATCCCATTTGAAACGTCACGTGATATATCACTTTTGCACCTTACCATTTTAAATTTGCATCGTAGCCCCAAGCTGATGCGCAAATTGGCAGGCTTACAATTACAATTTTGACGTCCACGTGACTTTGTTAAGGTTCCAAATCTTCATACATAAGTGGTATTTTTACTTATAATTACGGTATTCTCGCTGATTCTCTTGTTCGTAAATTGTTTTTAATCTAACATATAAAATGCTTAGCCTCATTTACTAGAGATTATCAGCGAACTTACATACTATCAGTGATTTTGTTTGGAACACTAAACAATACCGGAAAAAGAGGTATGGTCAACAATGAGCTGTTTATTCATACCTGTTTTCCATTGTTGTCCAACACAACAAATCCGATTCTGTTTGTGTGTGGAAGCCATTTGAAGTTAACCAGCTACATCGTGAAAACAGAAAGAACATCGTATAAAAACTTTGCATGCACATGACTTTTGTATTCTTTCGTTACGCGACTTCCACTAAGTTGGGTGTCATAACCGATTACTTAATTTCACCACAAGTGCATGTATAAAAATACCATTAAATATCTTATCTCTGTCGATGAAATATTTATATCTAGAATCAACATTTATTTTATTTGTGTACCTTTCAATATACAAGTTGAAAACTTGACAATATTGTTTACAACGGATATGAACATAACTGTATGCCATATTTGGAACCCCTGGACGCCGCTGTAATACTGGTATTATCAAAAACATCGCCTGATTCACATCAATATTAAACTAAGATTTAGATTAGCTTGAATGATGTAATTAATTTCTTTTGTTGTATATTTCTGTGGACAGCAGCTGTTTCCTTATAGGGCTTTTATTTGCATTCTTGAGATTAACTTACGCCAGTATGTAGGTTCAGTTTTGCACACTGAACAAGAAACTAGTTTTATTTGCCGAAAACGACATCAAGTTAAGATTTACTTTCCGAGTTACAAAAGTCTGATCATGGTCTTTAATACAATCTTTAATATAAGTTAATACAGTATTATTACATTGATATGCGACAAGACACAGATAGAACGAGATAAACGAAGGGTTCAAAAAATGATTTTGTTTCGTAGAGAAATTTAAATACTTTTTGATTCCATAGTTGCAACTGCAATGCATCTTCTGAAAAAGGGAATAAACCAAGATTAAGATATTAAAAATATCAACACAAAAGTGTGTATGAAACTTTTATGTGTTAACGCACATTTAATATTCAAGTTTTAAATTTAAACTAAAAAAATGTGTTTGATACTCTCGAGACGAATTCATGTGATTGATTACTGGCTTCGTTTATTGAACACTGGCAAGAAGTGCATACGAGAATACTTTTAGTATATCATATTTTCATCATCCAAACCTTCTGTCAGCTCTTCCAAATGTCTGATATTTTCTCTTTCTAAATCTAAAGATGTCCTATTAAACAGTTTTGGAATAAATCATCGTCAGCTGTGTATGTATATCTTTAGAAAAACAGATAACTTCAAATGAACAAATCGAATTCTCATCCGAGGAGAACACCTCTAAACAAACTTCGCTTCCGTTCGTAACATTTGATTGTTGCAAGAAGTATATCAAAACCCAGCTGATACAGCTCCCGCCAAAAAAGATCATTGTGGTAAAATGTCATAATTGTGTCAAAAACACGTTAGTAGCACAGAATGAAAGAATTAAACAAAGAACTCAAATAACTACAGCAAGTATTTAGGTTTTACTTGTTGATGACTGTAACGAACATGTGTCAGTCATTTCAGATAATATACCTGTACTCCATTTCGATAATATGACACTTTATTTTACAAGACAAAAAAAGGCAAAAAGCTGAACTACTTTTTTATGAGATTATAAAATTATTTTCCATCAATTTGATATGATAAATTTGTGTTTGCATGTACAAATGAAAAAAAGTGGTTGATCGTAACTTATTTTCTTTTAATTATCTAAACATTTTTTCATTCTTTTAGAACTTATCTTGACTACTTTTTCTTGTCATTTTGAGCAGTATTATAGCTTTAAAATCAAAACCATAATTTCTACAGCATGTTAGGTTTGGATGTCTTATTTCAAGACTTTATCAGCTGTATAATCTAAAACAGAACAACGTACCTTATTTGTTTGCAATGTCACAATACCTTCAACAATCATCCTAAATATTCCATTTCAGGCGTCATCGTCAAATTATGATCACATTTCTTTAACATTGATCACATCGGTACCTTTCATTGTTCAAGGGGTGTTTTGTCTAAATGTACTGACTGAATGCAGATCGCGATATGTATAGGTAGAATCCCTTGCCATAAGTCGGACCATGGTTAAGGATCTCGTTTGAAACGTTACGTGATATATCACTTGTGCACCTTACCATTTTAAATTTGTATTGTACCCCCAAGCTGTTGGTAGGCTTACAATTACAATTCTGACGTCCACTTGACTTTGTAAAGGTTCCAAATATTCATATATAAGTGGTATTTTTACTTATGTTTACGGTTTTCTCGTTTATTCTCTTGTTCGTAAATTGTTTTTAATCTAACATGTAAAATGTTTTGCCTCATTTACTACAGATTATCAGCGAACTTACATACTACCAGTGATTTTGTTTAGAACACAAAACAATACCGGAAGAAGAGGTATTGTGACATATATCAACTATGAGCTGTTTATTCATACCCATTTTCCATTGTTGTTCAGCACAACAAATCCGATTCCGATACGCGACTTCCACTAAATTATGCGGTGTCATAACCAATTACTTAATTTCACCACAAGTGCATGTATAAAAATAGCATTTAATAGCTTGATCTTTCGATGAAATATATATCTAGAATCTACATTTTTTTATTTGTGTACCTTTCAATATACAAGTTGAAAAATGGAACTTGATGATAATTTTTACAATGGATATGAAGATGACTGTATGCCATATTTGGAACCTCCGCACGCCGCTGTAATACTGGTATTATCAAAAACATCGCCTGATTCACATCCATATTTATACTAATATTTAGATTAACTTGAATGATGTAATTAATTTCTTTCGTTGTATATTTCTGTGGAGAGCAGCTGTTTCCTTATAGGACTTTTATTTGCAGTCTTGAGATTAACTTGCGCCGGTATGTAGGTTAAGTTTTACACACTGCACAAGAAACTGGTTGTATTTGCCGTAAACGACATCAAGTTTATATTTACTTTCCGAGTGACAATAGTCTGATCATGATCTTTAATAAAATCTTTATATAAGTTAATACAGTATTATTATATTGATATGCGACAAGACACAGATAGAATGAGATAAACGTAGGGTTCAGAAAATGAATGACTGTGTTTGGTGCAGTTACTAAGGTAAGAATCAATATCTTCACGGTAATGCTTAGTTAGGCAGACGACTGAGTTTAATCCCTGGTTAGGACCACTTGTGATATTTTCTTGGACAACACAAAGATTACGGCACGAACCCGTATTCTTCCAACTTTAAACGGATACCAATTAAATGCTGGCTCTTTGTCTAATAATTGAATGGTTTCGTCATTTGAGATACCTCGAGAGCGATTAATTAAGTTTTGCAATTGAACAGACACAAATTAGAATATATGTTTGTATGTCGTAAAAACAAAGTCAATACTACGTACTGTAGTATTAAGTACTTTTCAAATGAGTATCACACTTATCTTATTGCATTACAGATAAGGTATCAGCAGTCTCATGCACAGACAGAGGGACGGAATGCAATGGTATCACAAATTCCGCTTGTAAAACGAATTCACATAAGTGACCGCGCCTTCACGAAGACCTCGCCAATGGAAGTACTTGTGTGAATGGTATGTTTGTCAAAAGAAGCGTGAATACTGTCAAGGGATAGTTTACAGTACCCTTTAAGACCCTTGCACGAAATGCATTATCATTTTTAATTATTGTCTGGGAACTAACTCAAAAGTTACCAAAGGGATTTTATTCAAGCTGCATACAGTCTTAATGTCTTGGTTTATGATAAACCAGTACAACAGTTGAACTCAGGGTGAACGATAGAGGGCCATATTGATAAAACTTTAACCTTTAAGGTTCGTTAATCGAAGTAACAAGACGTTGAATAAGTCATCATGATTTCGTATAGGTGAGAAGAGTCCGTACCTTAAGGACTCAATGATACAGGATAAAACAATTTATATTTGCAATTTTAGAAAATACCAGTCCAATAAAGGTAATATAAAGATTGAAAATTGCTATATAGAAGCGAAAGAAAGCCGATGATATCGTTATGAAAATCATGATATGTAAGTGCCTAACTGAATCAAGTAAATTGAAGCAATAGTTTGTCATGTCTTGCTCAACAGCCTGAAAAAAGAAATAAACGGAAAAATTAAAAAAACACGTCTTATTTATAATAAGAGCAAATTTCAATTTTAACAGACTTAGGTTGGATGAAAGGTAACACATTTTAAAAATATATTTCTGTGTTTTTCAGGACTACATTATATGATGGTAGGGTTCAGAGTGTATTCCGCTCGCGCAGCCATGACAGTTTATGTACTAACATTTTGTAGTGTGGCTTTGGACAATACGTAAGAGTTGTGTCGCATAGAATGTTTACATCCTCTCATCATTAAATTCATTCTACCTGCATTGACATAAAGATGCGTGATCAAATAAATGTCTAAATTATACTATTTAATAGAAAATCTGGCAGTGTTCATAAAGTTAAAGCACTAAATGGACTGGTACATACGTTTTCATTTTTGCGTAGGAAATTGTATTAATATTTTATGTCATGGGCACGCGGTTCAGATCGAAATATCCGTCACCGAGGGTACTGTTTTGACGGGAACGAGGCTCTGCCGAGTTCCCGCAAAACAGTTACCCGAGATTACGGATATTTCCATCTAAACCAAATGTCTCATGATAGAAACTTTTTCTTGCATGCCGTCTTGCACTTTGAACATATTTCTAAATGCAAACTTATCAAAATAATACATTATGGTATAAAAACAAGCGATATTCATACATCACAATGTTTATAACGTTACGTCATAAGTAACTTACGCGAGTCATATTACATGGGGTATGTAATATAAGATTTTCCAGCACTGGTGAAAACTGCGGATACACCGATCCGGTATGCAAGAATAAGGATTTTCTCCCATAAAAAGGTTTTTAAGACTATATGAATACTTTGAATAGTGTAACTGAAAACTGCAGACTAACATTTTGCTACATAGAAGTGGTAAACATATTCTTTGAAGCAATTACAGCTCTTTGTCAACTACCTTTAATTCATATCAAATTTATCCCTCTGTTACATATAAACATTAATTTGTCATACAAGAGTTTACTTAATTTTGCTTTCCTCGAAAGCATTGAAAGCAATTTTCAGCGTTTCTATAGAAACAGTCTTACAGCTGATCGGAAAGCGTGACTGAATAATCAGTAATGGTTTAATTTACAAGTAAATTTCTCATGTTGAATTTTGTCGTCGCGCACCACGGTCATTATCTGATGTCACATACGTCATTTTACAAAATATAACCGTCAATCTCGTTTCTGTGTTAAACAAAACACTGTACAAGGGGAGCGGTGGTGTAGAGGTTAAGGTTTCGGCCGCTCATCCCGGAGGTTGCGGGTTCGAGCCCAACTTGGGTCGCGACCGTACTTCCTCATATGACACCAGTACTGGTTTTTTCAGGAAGCGGACTCGAAGGTGACTCGATAACCTACAAGCTTTCTTCACAATCGAGCTAAAATAAATTAGAATGAACTAAAACACTGTACAACAAATTGCAAAGTCTTGTTAAAACTATCGTTGTCAGAATCACAGAAATGCGTGCTGTTATTAAACTATTCTACAAACTTTGGTACTCAACGACATGTACTAGAACGTGAATAATTATAAAAATGGCATCTACATAAAAGAGCCTGCCATTAGTATTCGAGAAGAATCGGCGACTTAAAAAAGGCATATTTCCTTTTATTAGATGCGATAGCGAATACATTGTATCTGTTAGTGTTTGTCGGACGCAGCGTTAGTTTAAGCAATCAAGGATGTTAATGATAGTGATAAGCGGGCCACTATGCGGGATATATAGAGATTTGCGATGGAAGAGGCTTTTTTAGTTATAGGACAGTATAATAAACATTACCAGAACAGTTTATAGTAAAAACAATTGTAGTCTGAGACCTGTTTACGGGTCATTCACAGGAAAAATTCAATTAGCACTGTCAGTTTCAGATATAGTAAAAACTTGGTATTATGTCAGATGTTGGTTGTTACAGTAGTGGTCTGTTGTATCTGAGATTGATTTGCTGTCAATAGAGCACATCTTACATCTCTGACATTTAATCGAAGGTTCATTCATATTTAATTTCTTTTGGAATCCTAAACTAAAAGAAAAGTGTGTTTCAAGTCTGTATCAATACTTTTCAAGAATGTTATCGGTTATTCTTAGTTATTTTAAGGGTCTTATATATTTAAAAAAACTTTTTAACCCTTTTAACACTGTATTCACCGTCACGTAACTGTAAGCAAACTTATATAGAAAGTGTGCAGATTGAGTTGCCATACACTCCTCGATACTGCAATCTTTATTTCACAAAATTTCATTAGAACATAGCATTTTAAATTTGATACAAGCTTCAGAGAGCAATAGAGTGTCAAATTAGAAAAAAACAGAAACATAATAAGTTTCAAATCAAAGAGAAGATATTGTAGAAAACATTATTTGTGGCTCGAGTTGGTTTCGAGACGGAACAAAGCCATTCACTTGCTTACTTATACACAAAGCACGAAAAGCAAAATAAAATTCGAACTAAACTAATTCAAATGTACTTGTACTGAATTCAAGCGATACTATTAAACATTTTAAGGCTACATTGCAATGTTAAGTAATTTCGAAGATGCAGCTGATTAACTACAAGCTTGTTACAAAGAACTCATTTTTCAGATAAGAGAAGACAGACGTATTTGGTTAGGAATTAAAACTCTGCCCATTACATTATTACTTTCCAATAATCTTTTCGATTTATCATTCTATTTCACACAAAATAAAATAAACTTTAACCTCCATTGGTAATTATTAAACTGGTGTATTACTTGGATATATTATCCATGGTTAAACCCTACAAAGACCTCATTCTCTGCGGGAGAACGTGACAACATTTAGAAAATACGTTATGTGCTAAGATGTTTACTATGTTCTTGACAAAACGCCCTGGCCTGCCAACACAGGATTAACAGATCTCAAAATTGAATTTAGTTACTATAATGTATAATGTTTTTTTCCGGGTATATTCGTTTTGTAGATATGGCTCCACTTCGTTTAAAAAAATAATATATAAAGCGTTGTTTACATTTGATAAAACATGAAAAAATAGTGAATCGGTATTAGCATTTGTTTTGAGTAAACAAGTTATGACTAGCGAGCTTTATAAAATCAGTCAGAAGACATGTTCTAAAAGATAAACGCTCCCCCTGAGTAATAGTTTATGACATTGAACATGTGTCGGTATATTTTACGTATTAATAGTTTGCAAAGGGTGCACCATTGCTATCAGACGAGATTAAACTAGACAAATCCATTTCTGGTATGTTTGTCAAAGTGAATTTCAAAAACTCCCACATGCAGAAAGTGCGCTGTATGTACGTCATCTAAGTCCGTGTAACAATAACAAAATATTAGTAATAGTGCAAACATGCATTATCACAGTGTGCATTCCTTTTCAATACTATGGCACAGCAGCAATGTTGCACGTCTGTAGTTTCACAAAACGCTCCTCACTTAGTTATATGCATTGTCTTAAAACCCTTATATAGGCTATTTAGAAAGAACAAGTAACATTATTTTGAAACTCAAAATACAGCAACAACATGATAAACGTAATTGTTCAGGGAAACAGTTTTCTATCTGATTTGTATCTTAGTCAATTTTATATACTATTCTAATGAAACTGTTATCTTTTTCAGAAACAGTACAGTTCACAGCTCCACCCCCTTGCACAAAGGAAGGTATCTTAAATAAATTATTTTGCGCTTACGTATATCATCTCAAAGCAATGATACAAAACAATGTGCTGTTGTATTCAATTATGGCCCATTTTTTAAACAAGAGGCCCAAAATGGCCAGTATCACTCTACTGTTTGATTTTTTCTGCGGACGTTTTGTGAAAATTATTTGCAATGTTATAAAGGAGAAGCTAACAGAGTTCACTGTGACCCACTGCCCCACAAAATAGTAGGGATTATCTACTCAGTAAAACCAATCATCCTATGACGTTTAAAGACTGTGGGTGATATAGGTCTCAAGATATTGATTGGAAAAGATTGTAAAAGTTCGGGTCACTGTGACCTTAACCTTTGACCCACTGACCCCAAAAACGATAGGGATCATCTACTCAGTAAGACCAATCATCCTTTGAAGTAGGTAGAGCGTTATCAAAGAAAATATAACGGAGATCACTGTGAACTTGACCTTTGACACCTGACCCGAAAATCAATAGGGAACATCTACATGTTACATGGAACCTTCTGAGCAAGTTTGATAAAAGTTGAAAGAAAACTGTGACCCGTTTCAAGGAAACTCTAACGGAGGTCACTGTGACCTTGACCTTTGACCCAATGACCCCGAAACAATAAGGATGATTTACATATTGTAGAAAACCTTCTGAGCAAGTTTGATAAAAGTTGAATGAAAATTGTGACCTGTAGAGTGTTATCAAAGAATTGCTATCGGAGGTCACTGTGACATTGACCTTTGACTGTTTGACTCAAAAACAAGGAACATCTTCAAGATGCAGGGATCCTTATCAGCAAGTTTCATCAAACACAAATGAATATTACGACCTGTAGAGCGTTATCAAGGAAACGTTTACGGACAGACGGACGACGGACAAACAACCATGGCATAAGCTGCGCTGGACTTCCTCCAGTAGAGCTAAAAAAGGACTTAAACCAAAAACACCATTCAAAATCGACTGATGATTGTCAATAAAGATTTTAAGCGTTTACATATCAATATAATGATTCGACTCGACGATCTAGTATTAAATCCAACATGTCAAATTAAAATTACATGTCGTCAAGATTAATAAACATCTGATGAAAAGTTCAAGCGTTTAGTGTGTTAACTTTTTTAACGGACAAATTACACTTGTTTAATTACAGCAAACAATTAAGATACCAATTTTCACACTAGGGAAAAGTTGACATCGGATATACTCCTACATTTGCTGATGTCGTTGTCGGCATTGGAATTTTTCTTCTGACGCAATCACACAAGTTTTCGAGTCAAAGATACATAAATCTACCGTTATAAAACCACATTTCAAATATCTTAAGCACTTGAATGAACTAGAAGCTTAGGCCACACAAAATTGAAATTCGTTCATTGGATTTTATTGGGAAAAAATTGAGGCGGCGAGCGAAAATAAAAGTTAAATATCTTTTTTACTTCTGAACAAAATGTGAGCGAGCGAAGAGCGAAGAAATATGTATGTAAACACAGCGCGTTCTCGTACCAGGCTGCTTTAAAATCAGTCCATTATAGTTTGCATATTGAATTTTTGACATACAATTTTGGATTTTCAGTGAGCAAATACTCAAAATATGCGCGTATTTTAGACATAAAATTCATTGGTAAATGAAAAAACCAAATGTTCGTCAAACTGAAGCTAAGGTCATCATTTCCCATTGTTCCTTTCATGTTTTTACTGAGGGTTTTTTTCTTTTACTCACAAGACATGTTTTATTTTGGCTTCCTGCTCACTCAAGTTTTCTATATTTTTGCAGTTTTGCCCCCTTCGTACGTATGTTTACATTTCTGAAGTCGGTAAAATACACCTGTGAAAGACTGTGTTTTAATCATTGAATCAAAATATAATTTTCAATCTGCGTCTTTACTGATAAAAGGAAATTACTACGAATTATTTTGCGGGCCTGAGTAAATGCCGGACAATGGGTCCGGAACTCGGGGGAAAGCTATAGGACCGAGCTCAAATTTATCTGTTTTGTCTAGATATCCGGCGTATTTCGAGAAGACTGGTACATTGTATCAACTAAGGTAATTTTACCGCAAATTTCCTTTTTTCCGCCTTCACAATTACAACACGCTGTGCAGATGCCATTTTTTAACCGTATGACTAAAACCCTTGCCATTTCGTCACAAAATAGGTAGCGTACCACCAACTTTTAATGCCAATTTTCGCTAAGGAGCGGGCACATGTAGGAAAACAAAAAAACATATTTTTTTGCCTAAAAGTAAACTGCGTGCGGCAAAACCGATAAACAACTTTTCAATTTGGTGTGGCCTTCAGCCAGAATTTAATGATTTATGAATTTGTATCATTCATATCGAAAATATCTGTTTTTAGCCAAGGTATTACAAACTACAATCCTTGATAAACAAGATTTTCAAGTATTGGTAGGCAACAATATGCAACGCCATCGAAAATATCAAAGGAACTTGTTTAAATGATATCAAAATCATGAAGAATCGCGTATTTGTGCAGTTTTATTATGCGTTTTGAAAACGTTTTTTTTTTAAGTTAGACGCACAGAGTAACAAAAAGATTAACACAGATTTACATATCGCAAGGTTTATTTAAAGTGTCATTATCACGAAAATGTTTGGTGGCAGAATACAACTTGTGTCTAAGAGCATGTAAACATCTCGGCTCTTACTTGATAATAACAGAATATATGACAGGTGTCACAGGAAAAGGGGCCTTTGGACATTTGTAACATTATTCGATAAGCACCCCCTCCCCCCGAAAAAAACACTAGTAGGGCGCAAATAGGTGTCCCATACTTTCATGAGTTGATCATGACTGCAAAAGATACATATGTAAGATACATAATGTAATACAAATCATGGGTGACCCCTACCATATAACTGATACACAACGCAATACTTTCAGATGCTGAGCATTATTTAGTAGTGAATTGCCAGTCGAGATATGTTAAGTTCACTATGTGTAAATTTTCTGTTTATTTCATGTTTTTGTAGTGTTGCCAGCATTGGCAAATGATGCGCCATAACATTTCATTACCAAGTCATACAGACTGATCTATACCGATCGGCAGACAGAAACATACGTTAACATAAAACTGTTCCCTCTATAATTCGTGATATTCAGTAATATATTTACCTAAAAGTAATTATAGTACTTTTAAGTATTCTTAAAACGTTATCATTCTTTTACATCTAGATTCCCAAATGACACATACGTGATCGCTACATACAGTACCAACTGTTGCTCAAACTAATTCGGAATGGACAGTAAGGCTTATGAATGCAGTCCAAACTGCAGATTATCTCTAATCTTATCCACCATCTTGAACCCTGCCCAAGTCGTGCGCAACTGAGGGTTTCACAGGTCGAGAGTAAATTTGAGTTAAAGTGCATGCGCACTGGTTAAACTCGACCTGTTCGTATTAGAACTCTGATTACTCGAGGTACCCGAGTAACTATTTCGAAAATGTTCTTGAGTGTTACGAAACATGTGTTTTCAGGACACAGTGTAACATAAACTGAAAATAGTCTAGTTTAGTTTTACACTTAGTTTTCAGTTTAGTTTGATTTTATAATTATCCCTTCTCATTTCTGCAACACAGTGTAGTGTTGTAGTTTTAGTATAATTCTTTCAAAAATGTGAAACATAAGACGTACCATAACTGATTTTTATATAATGATTATTATGATGGTATATCGACCATGACGTTGACACGGGACTTGGAGAGGTGAGTTTTAAACTAACACATTATTGACCCAGTAAATGAATAAACGTATAAATGGCTTAAGGAGAAGAAGGCATTTTGGCTGTAGTGACTTCCTTTGTCGGATATACTCCCTAAGAAGATATGAAACATGTTTCTGATCAGCTGAGATACTTAGGTGAGAAACAATAAAAGTACATATTCCGTCGTTTATAAAATATATTAAAGACAGTCCATCCACGTCTGAAGGATTTCAGTGACTGTATGCACTTTGCTAGAATGAATTCGAGAAACCAACAAACGAAGTTTTAGAAATACTACGAGAAATACATATATTACCATATAGACTAAATAATTTAAAGTGTCCTCAAGTCATTTTCTTGTTGTTTATTTGATTGTTAGAGTGTGTTTTGTTATAAGTCAACATTGTCTATTTTACAGTTGGTTGGTGCGTAAGATCTTTTTTCAAACACGCAACCTGTTTTAAGTAAATGTACACATGTTTCAGGCTATAGGATGTTTTGCAGTTTTTCAGCAATCAAAATTGGCTACAACAACTGGTTTTCAGTGTGTGTATATGTTCTTGAAGCTTTAGGATAGCAATATACATTGGTATGCTAAATGTTATAATTATGTTTTACTCATGAACACATACATGACTTTACTACCATTAGGGAATAAAAAAATATTCTGGATGAAAAAAATGTTTCGCATGTCACTTAGGGGCAGCGTGAAAAAGAACATAAAATTATTCAAAGCAAATGCGATACATATAAAGAATATTTGATTTTGCTATCAAATATATATGGTTCTATTAAAATGAGCATACAAGAACGGAATATTGCCAATACAAGTTGAAGTCAGTTTTGATGTCAAATTCTGGTATGTGACGTCATTTTGACTCGTTCGGTTTACGTATTCAGGATGATGTAATTTTATATCATTTGGAAACAGGAAACTGAAACTTTCGCATGTTGATATGGAAATATTGTTAATTCAAGATATGCAAGAAACCTTATATCAAGTATTTTGTCGGAAGGCCCCTTTTCTCGTGTCGCCGGTCACATAAAGATAAGTCAACTCAATGTTTTTTAGAGACACGATAGAGTTAATGTGCATGGGACTTCTCTCATTATCGTTAATCATCGAACATGGTTGCCACAGTTGCAATACGTCACTGATAAGAAGACCATTTCAATATAAAAATACTTGTCTTTGTTAAATTTGTCGCGGAGGAAAAGCAGATTTTAGAAGACAACATGGTAGGCTGTGCTATATAAATGCAATCTTCTTTATGTCTTTCTTTTTTTAAATCGTTTATAGTCATTAGTAAAGAATGCTTGCGTTCTTTGAATTTGATCGTAAATGGATCTTATGAAAATTTCAAACTGTTTTAACTTATTTCTGTTGTATTAGTGAAGAATTACTTTCGGAAGTACACGCATTTGTGGGTTTCTTTCGTTCAGTTATCTTTGGATAATAAAATCTAAATTTGCAGGTAAGTCAATGAACTGGAGTAGAAATTTGGATTTACAGCGGAAACCAAATTTATGGGTGAACGTCTGGCAGAAGATTGATATCAACAAACAATTAGTTAAGAGTTCAAAACTGTCTTGCGTGAGACAAAAAAGGTTTTACAGAATTCGAAATAAAAAATAGAAAAGATAACGGCCACATTTATTAAATAAAAAGCACTAGATTTACGTAATATTGTGAAAGAAGCTCCTCTCTCTAGGTGAAATTTTACGTTAAGTCTTAGGGGGCACAATACAGTTTCTTTCTGTCACGGAGAGTGGCACAGACACCTCTTCCAAGTTTCCGCTGGAATTTCTTATCCACTCACAGACCTCTATGAATCAATAAAATAGTTATATAATGGCGGTTACTTGAATAAAAACATGGTTGCTAACGGTCAATCAGTTTAACCGACTGCATTTTGATGTATTTACAATTCTGCACTGCAAAATCAGATGAAAATCAGAGCCATTCTTACACTTTTTACAAGTCACCATGATATTTCCGTGGAAATGCAGTACCATAAACACAGCTGTTTTTGCTTTGTTACCTTTTCCACTTCTGAAAACAACCATTTAACCTAGTGCTAATCCACCTCATTTGTTTTGCATTTTGTAAACGTTTATAGGCGTTTCAATTCATGCGGCCAAAATTGCGTTCAAAGGTAGACTGACAACATATTAGTATTTCTGCCATTTGCAACATAAAACCTGTTTGAGGCCAAGGACTACCACGTGGATTTTTTCCTAAATTATAACCACAACGTTTAAAAATTGAAAAAAAAAATTAGTTTATTCGTTACAACACATTTAACATAGACGCATTCACGAACTTGACTGTAAGCAATTCATAACTTCACTAATTCATTAGAATTTACGTGTATCTTATAATACTTTAAAAGACAATATTATCATAAATTTAGTAAGTACTCTTTAAAAGTATAAACATATTCATTACTTTTTAACGTGTTTGACATTCTCACAGTCTTATTGCTTCTGTCGTAAAGTCCCTTTACTCTGCCCGCGGTCACATGTCAGACGTCATCATGCGAGATTTCATTTAAATCAAATGAATAAATCAGGAATAAAATTGTATTACATTTACTTTGTTAGAAATGTGCACTTAGGCGCTACATCTTACAGCTTCAGAAACGCGACAAGTGTGTGTATATTTTGAAGTGTACAAAGTCTCCCAAAAAGTTGGAAATAACGTCTGACATCTGATCAGGCTGACACAAAAATATATTTGCCTGTTCGAAGCAAAATCATATTACATTTTATTCAACTGTTTCACATTTTACTACCAGACACCCGACAATGTCCAACTTTGTCAGTGCAGCTGAAAATTTTCCAGACGTGTCAGTGAAAGTTCACTATAATTTTGAATATAACTGAAATCTGTATGTATGCGGTTTCCATTTTTCACGATTTCAGAAATGATAGGAGATATTCAAAGTCTAGGATATTGTTCAAACTGTCAGACAGTCAAACAATTTTAAAAATTTCAATGGCAAGACATTACACTTTTGGCATTCGAATCTGTAATAATTTCTAACCGAATCTGACAAGTTTCATAAAATAATAAATAAATGTCCAATATCAAGTTCAAAAAATTAAAAAGTGGTAAAGTTACAGAAAAATGTTTGCATTGACCGTTGTATTTAAATGCTGATGATTACAAGAAATTCAAATATTGTAAAGATGTATTAAGCTAATGATTGGAAATGTATTTTCGCCAATGGTGATATTACATTTTACCTTTCTTTCCCAAGCCTGAAAAAATAAGCAAATATTATTAGCTTCCAAACATGTCTGTGTGTATGTTCGTCCGTCTCTGTGCGTATGTAAGTCCAAACGATGTTAAATTGTACACTTGTAGTAGATGGACCATTCTGATTATCCGAGAGCTGTCACGTCCGAAAAGGTATGTAGACATACACACTATTCTCTGGGTCTACACAATCATACGTTAATTGGTGCTAAATAGCGTTGTCATAATAATTGTATGATATACCATTAATACGTTGATATTAAGGATCGAAAATCAAAGAACAGATATGAATTGTACTTGGAAATGTTTTTCCCATGTATGAACTATTTGACATTAAGAATACACAGTGGTCTGTAAATTCATTGATATCACGTAGTACATGTATTAACTATATAGTGAATAGGCAATTTTCTCCGTGTTTTGCAAATGTGAAAAAAGATCAAAAGTCTTTTTTGAAAACATGTTTATTAGTACAGACAATACATGTACATTGTATATACGCATGTTTTATGATTTTTGAGTTTTGACGTGGTATATGTGGATAAACTATCATTTATTTCAACATGTATCATCGTATGAAATAAATACTTAATTGCATACAAATACAATATATGATGTCAACTCACTTGGTTAATATGCGTTAAGCCACACTTAACACACTTAAAAAGCTGGTTTTTGTTTGAAAAGAAAAAATGAAATGAAAGGGGGAAATGTCTCCAGCGCAGGTTAGTTTTTTCTGATTTTCTGTCTTATACAATGTAATAGTCTTGATAAAAAGTTTCGTACGAGTAAACTCAGAAAATGTTAATAATTCCCCATTTTAAATTATGAGGTCAAATTTTGCAAATTAATTTCTGCTAGTTCCTTTTCTATCTCGATTCATTTTTTAAGTATTTAAAAACATGTAAAATATGGTAGTTTTTCTAAGTATTTTACTCGAAATATAAAAAAATCATCAAATAAATAAGAAAGAATAATAAGAAAGTTTATTTCATGCTAACTGATGAAATATTGTGTTATATCAGTGAAATATAGAGTGATGATTTAGATATCATATCAGTAACAGTGTGGGTGATATAGGTCTGCCGGAACTACTTTTTCCAGCGGTTCATATACATATCTTAGCTTTTGTTTTAAGAGTAAGCATAAAATAAAAAGAAAATGTGTTTGTTTTGGCTAACAATGGAGTATATCTCAACTTAAAGGGATACAATTATCGCATTTTAACTCGCGCTTCGCGCTTGTGAAAATATTCAGTTGTATCACTTCTCGGTGAGATATATTCCATATTCACACAAAACAAACACATATCCTCTATTTATCACATTACTTTATGTGGAATAAAGCTTTCTTTTCTAAATCCTAACAAATTCAAAGTCTTTGAAATTCACTTTATTTATACGTACCGTAAGCCTTGCACATAAGTACATGTCTAGAATAAATGTTCTTGACTTTCAGGATGCATGTAAAAGAAGTCGCATAAATTTGTGTTACCTATATTCATTATTAATAAAGTCGTGTTGGTGTGGAAACTTCGCATGCTTTTTCAATACAGAAAATTTCTAATTTTTGTGTTAATCGTTGCTTTAAAGATCTGAGAATATACCCATTTACAGTTTATGTCAATATGTTTTCCCCATTTCATTTCCGATTTGTGTAACCCTGGGTTGGAGCTAATGTAAAACTGTATTTTATACAATAACTTAATTGCATGGCGTTTTTAAAAATTGTTTTAGTGCTTCCAGGCGGGTAATATATTCACATAAAGCATGCTTAAAACTAAATACATGTATTTGCATCAACCGTCCTTGCCTTCAACCGAAGTTTTCAAATTAGTTTTAGCTCACCTGAGCACTTAACCTTGTGTATGCAAAAGAGACAGTATTTGTCACTGGATCTTCATGAAACTTGATCAGAATGACTGCCTTGATACAATCTAGGTCGAGTTCAAATATTGGTTATTAACACCTGCACTAGTTAGGGGGAAACATTATAATTAGGTGTGACATTGTTTGTCGCCCCTCAAAAAGCATTTACTTTTGGCGCCAATACTATCTAGACACGCAAATATATCAACAACAACAACAACAACGACCCAAATTAAATTTCAACAGTGTCAATATGTAGAAGTTAAACTATAACACATATTTCAATAAAATAATGATATATTCCATGGCTCCATCTTTGATTACATATCAGTCGGTTTTGTTTCTGGTTGAAAATTGAAAGTTTTGAAACAAAAGGTACGAGTTCACTGCAAAGGGTACGAGCTGAATGTTGGAACCGTACGAGTTGACCAATTAGAGAACGTGATGACTATGGTACGAGTTGACCCGGAATCCCTCCCCTGGACGCCGCTATAATACATTGTACCAGTATGATAAAAACATCGCTTGATTCACATCCATATTAATAGTTGTATTTAGATTAACTCGAATAATGTAATCAATTGTTTTCATTGTAGATTTCTGTGGAGAGCAGCTGTTTCCTTATAGGAATTTTATTTGCAGTCTTGAGCTTTACTTGCGCCAGTAAGTAGGTTCTACTTTACACACTGAACAAGAAACTAGTTCTATTTGCCAAACACGACCTCAAGTTTAGATTCAATAAGAAGCAAGTTCACTTTCCATGCATCCCAATGAAATGTCGTTTTTTGAATATGAAAAACACTGTCACTATTCTGTATTATTTAAATTGATATTATATGCTTCAGCAACTAACGGCTGCTAACAGAACGTTCATGTACATATTCCGCCTCCGGAAAGACGAAATAAAATACCAACGGATCTGAGGAAAATCTGAAAACAAATTCCCTTTCCTCATCTGTTTATGTATTATTTTAATTTGTCCAAAATGAAATCAACCAAAGTCTTTCTTGTGTCACTTCAATTCACCAGAGTCAAAAGATATGGAGACCAAAGCATTACTTCTCGATGACGTAGGCTAGAACTGATGCCGTTATAGAAACAAAATGAATGGAGCATGTTGAACGAATTAGTTCGTGTATATATTACAAATACAATGTACATGATAGGTAACGGATTGTTTTCTGGCCGTAATCACTGCCAGTCACAGGCTCTTTTTCTTTTCTATTGAAATATTGGTAACAATTAAGGTAATTTTCTTTTCTTCTAAATCAATATGCAGCTAATGATAAATCAGTTTAAAAAGGCTATTACGTACGAAAGCCCAATAGTGCCACTTTGTTTGTTTTTTTTAATTGATTTTTTCAACATAACTAAGTTGAAAATTTAAGATACTAAGTTGAAAATTCAAGATACTAAGTTGAAAATTCAACTTACTAAGTTGAAAATTCAACTTACTAAGTTGAAAATTCAAGATACTAAGTTGAAAATTCAACTTACTAAGTTGAAAATTCAAGATACTAAGTTAAAAATTCAACTTACTAAGTTGAAAATTCAAGTTACTGATTTTAGTACTAAGTATCTTGAATTTTCAACTTAGTAAGTTGAATTTTCAACTTAGTTTCATGAATATTCAACTAGGTAAGTTGAATATTCAACTTAGTATCTTGAGTAAGTTGAATATTCAACTTACTCAGTTGAATATTCAAGATACTAAGTTGAATATTCAAGATACTAAGTTGAAAATTCAACTTACTAAGTTGAATTTCCAACTTACTTAGTTGAAAATTCAAGAAACTAAGTTGAAAATTCAAGATACTAAGTTGAAAATTCAACTTACTAAGTTGAAAATTCAAGATACTATGTTGAAAATTCAACTTACTAAGTTGAAAATTCAAGTTACTGATTTTAGTACTAAGTATCTTGAATTTTCAACTTAGTAAGTTAAATTTTCAACTTAGTGAGTTAAATTTTCAACTTAGTATCTTGAATTATCAACTTAGTATCTTGAATATTCAACTTAGTATCTTGAATATTCAACTTAGTAAGTTGAATTTTCAACTTAGTATCTTAAATATTCGACGTAGTAAGTTGAATATTCAACTTTTGAATATTCAACTTAGTAAGTTGAATATTCAACTTAGTAAGTTGAATTTTCAACTTAGTAAGTTGAATATTTTACTTAGTATCTTGAATATTCAACTAAGTAAGTTGAATTTTCAACTTATTAAGTTGAATTTTCAACATAGTATCTTGAATTTTCAACTTAGTATCTTGAATATTCAAGTTAGTATCTTGAATATTCAACTTAGTATCTTGAATGTTCAAAAAAATTATATTGAAAAAATCCATTAAAGAAAACAAAGTGGCACTATTGGGCTTCCGTAATTACGAGCCCGTATACCCTGTTTATTTTATTAATGATACATCGTTAAAATAACGTCAATAGAGTAATAGTATAAAGTACATTTTAAACCAGTATTACATTTATGCTATTGCATTTCAGACAAAGTGTCAGCAGTCACATGCACAGCCGGAGGGTCGGAATGCAATGCTACCGCACATTCTGCTTGTGTAACAACAAATTGTAAATGCTCGCCTAACTATAAAGAGGACGACAATGGTGGAAGTACTTGTGTGAAAGGTGTGTATAAGTTAAGCGTATGTCAGCTTTTTAAAAAACCGCCCTGGAAGACCTCTCAGTCTTGTAATGCCTTAAGTACCACCATAAATTCCTGCACTTAAGCTATAGAGAACAGCTGTTGTGAAATTAGTCTTTACTAAGAAAGATCTTTGGGTTAATTAAAAATTAACAAGAGCTGTTAGTAAAACACGTATGCCCCCCTTGATGCAAAATTTGTACTATGAAAGGAACAGTTTCAGTGTGAAATTCGTGTTCACAGCAGTAAAAATTGTAGAATAAAAAAAATATAAAAAAGAAAAGTAAACATTCGAAAAACAATAACATTTTTTACAAAATGACCTTGACCTCCAAAAAAAGTTTTTTGCTAATAAACAATTCAAAATTGAAAAAAAAGGATTTAAAAAAGTGTTTTAGTAACTGTGACCTTGACCTTGACCCCTCAAATTTTTTATTGCTGAAAACAATTTAAAACTAAAAAAAAAATGAAAAAAATATATATTAAGGAGTGACCTTGACCAAATTTCTTTTTTTTTTGCATAAAACATTTTTTTCGAAGGGGTCATAAAAATCGTCTGATTGATACGAAATCTGTTCAAATTTCGAAGGCTTGTAAAAGTCCAAAAACGTTAAAAATGTAAGTTATTTATAGTTAAGTATTACCAGAAAATGATAATCTACCTTGTACATGACAAGATGCAGGTCTAAGTACAACAAGGTAAAATCGTATCCGGAGATACAGTTGACAGACGCTTATTAAAGAAGGTATGTACAGTAAAACCTATGTAAGTCCAAAGATATCCGTATATCTAGCCGGTATATAAAGCTGTTGCGCATAATTTTATAGTAGAGGAAAGGGAATCATCATCATGCCCATACCTATCAAAAGTGTATTTCTTTGTCCGAAATAGGAGAGATTTACCTGACTGCAATTTCCAGCCAGTATTTGTCAAATATAATCTTTGGCAAATACAGGTTGGAAATTGCAGTCAGGTAAATCTCTCCTATTTCGGACAAAGAATGTTTTTTTGGATAGGTATAGGCATGATGGGAGACATGCCGAGGTCTCATCCACAAATACAAGCTAACATAGTTGCTCGTATGGACGGACCTTTATAAAATTTGCTTCAAATCAAATCAAAATTTTCAAGTAGATTGGTGACAGGGCTAGTCAAGAGCACACCGAAGAGATGATTGAGAAATAATTAAGCCATAATTACTACCAGGACTTTTTCATAATCAATACAGGCAAAGTTCTCTCATATTTGCAGCTTCGGCTCATACTTGCAGGGTTTTCCTGATAACTGTATTAAACTATAAGTTCGGGTCGTGGTGTAAGCTGATGGCTTTGAGTATTATTTAGATCATTTGCTTGTGACCAGGTTGAGACAAGATGTTTAGGGTATATGTTTGAGACATAGTAGGGACTTGGGTCGAAACGGTGGGACATTGTAACTTTGTTTTGGGAAAGGATATTCTCTCATACTTGCAGCTTCGGCTCATACTTGCAGAGGTGTCAGATTCCATATAATTATATAGAATTTAACATATGTAAAAGCCTTAATGAATGTTAATTACTGTTTCAAATAATTATTTACAGTGATTGGTACAACAAGTCATAAGCTTAGGAGCTTGAGGAAGATAATCTATTCGTTTTATGAATTTACAGCCTTTATACTATCATACACCAGTTATATCATAGTGTAGACCGCTCGATACACGTGACACAACGAATTCAATTCCAAATCGGATGTTCCTTACTGTGATGGGTTTTTATGAAAGAGGAACTGAGCGTTCTTGTTTTCTATATTTATTCTGAAAAAAGTGACACACAGAAAGAAATCAATGGGAGCTTAAAACTGGTCAGTGGGCGGTGCTTATCAGCAATAAGAAATACAGGTAGCGAATCAGCTAGGATTAAACACTGGCAATAATATAACATCTCCCTTTTTAAAACAAATGAAATAGATATCAATGAATTGAGATATTCATTCAGTAGAGTTCATTTCCTGGTTAAATGATTTTTCTCAGATGTTAATAAGTACTTTATAAACTGTTCAACTCCGGTGTTATGCTTTAAATTATAATGTGTATAGAAGGTCAAGAAAACCTGTAGCTATTCTCACACTGTCACTGAGTAATGTCAATTTAACTGATTATTTATTTATTTATTTTTCCAATTTCACACATGCAATAAACTTTCCCATGATAACACATGTAATACATTCCAAATGATTGCTCATCATAATACAATGTCGTCAACGCCAATTATGATAATAATACAATGTATTATATGCATACAATAATCAGTCTAGCGCCAAAATCAATAACGTATTACTACGCCATTCTTTGAGGCTGTTTAACACTACGACCTGATATTGTTATGCTGGGGAGGCAGGGCCCAAGGATAAAGGTGGGTAGGTTTTGACTGTCGACTGTTCGGCCTCTGTATGGGATATAGATGGATTCTGGGTTGTAGGTGTCTGACTGTGAGTCTTTAGACTTTCAGGCCATTTGTTTACCACGGGACTAGGCATAGAGATACTGAAGTTGTGTTGGTGCTCTACGGGAGGAGTATATGGCGTAATATTATGATCTAGTTCTTGAAAGCACTGTTCATTTGATTTGAGGAGGTGGCGCCTATTTTTTCTGTAGATAGCTCAATTTTCAGTTGCCACAAAATATGACCTATCATGCTCTTTTTGTTTAACTGTGGCTGGTTACCATTGTTTGCCATGCCTTATCTTTACTGCCTCTCCAGTTTCTAAGGGTTTCAGGGGTTAAGTAGATTGGTCATAATGAAACTTTGATTTTGCCTTTGACCTAACCCTTTTCTCTTTGATGACTTGTTTATTGGGCACATGGGCCTCAAGTTTCTGGAAATTTAATGACAGAGTGGACCGGAGGCGTTGACTCATTAATAATTGAGAAGGGGACTTCCCACAGACTTATGGGTCATTCCAATATTCAAAGAGTGCTAGGTAAGGATCTTTCCCAGCCTGCTTTGTTTTTGTAAACTAGGACTGGATTGTTTTTACTGTTATTTCAGCCAAACCATTTCCTGACTAATGACCTGAAAATGAAGTTTTATGAAGGATGTCATACCCTTTAGATAAATCATTGAACACAAAACTTGCAAAACAGGGCCGATTATCTGAGTATTAGGTTTCTGGAATCCCATGTCTGCTGAAGTAACCTTCCAGCTTTTCAATGACAAATTTTTGTCCTAGTATCTGATATCTGGCTGATTTCGAAATATTTGCTGTATGCATCAACCAACAGAATACAATCACTGTTGTTCCAGTTAAACGAATATGTTGAACACATTTGTCATAGTCTATCAAGTGAGTAGTTTGGAGCTTTTTAAAATTATACCATCAATGACAGAAATTTCATCCCGAAAGTTCCAAAATTCTAATAATTTGATTGGGGCAGTTTGCTTTGTCATTGGACCAACCTTCAAGGCTAATGTCTGATTGTGTGGCTGTCCCAATAAGCTAAAATTTTAAATCGCTTAAAGGCAGGCTTGGGATGAGTGCATGTACATTGACATCCAAATCCTCTGAAATGTCTTGGTATGTGTCTGGTAAGAATTTGCGAGATAATGTATCTGTAAGTAAAACGTTTTTACCTGGTGTGATTATCAATTTTACATCATACTTTAAAGGCTGTAGAAGCATGCGCTCATTCAAATTGATGCTGAGTGTAACCCTTTCTACCATATGGTAAGAGGCGGGTAATGGTCGCTTACTTCTGCCATATGTGTATTGATGGAATATTTTACATCCAAATAGCCTACATCTGTTTAAGTTTTATACCCATTTCTCGACATTTTATCATTAGTCGGTCGATATTTCTATCATGTTCTTCATGATTATTGCCATAGACAACAATATCATCAACAATTGCCCTAACGCCATGGAGGCTTTGGAGGCACTGATCCATTTCTGATTGAAATAGATCATTGGCATTACAAATGCCAAAGGGCAAACGCAAGAAGCTGTACCTATGGAAGGATGTATTGAGCGTTGTCAAATATGATGACTGTTTCGTTTTTTCAATGGACCAATAACCACTACGATCAACTCTGATCAAACACTGGCAATAATGTAACACATAATTCTTTTACACATCTTTGACTATACCTCCAATTTTCGTTGCAAGTGCTTGTTCATAAGACCCGATTCGAATTCTTATATCACTAAGACTTTGTGTAAATCTTGTAGCTATCTGTTAACATTAAAATAATAACTTGTGTAAGATCATGGGTCAAATTGCTATATTTTCGTCTGCTCTATAATCCGGAACCTGCATTCAACGGGGGAAATCAATTGAACAAAAATTAAAAAATATAGAATTCATTCACATTAGACTTCGAAAAATGTCAGAAATTACCTATGCCATTTACATTTTTCATCTAATTGGTGCGGATAATTCTGACACTGGGGCCGTTTGATATTTGAAGAGGGCAGTCTTTAAGATTATAAAAACAGGTATTAAATTTTACCCATCAAGTCCAACATTACTGCAATCTGAAAGAAAATGTTCAATACTCAAATGAAAGAAAGGTATATCAAGTGTCAATTTAAGTATGATACTTTTTTTAGATGTAATCTTTTTACAGTGCTGGACACTGCTTGTACTACGCAGAACGCACAAACGGTGTGTACCGTTGCAAACTCAGAATGTCAGAACTCTCAGTGCAAATGCAAGGATGGTTATGTGGAGTCAAATGCAGCGTGTACTAAAGGTAAACAGTTTTATAGTTCATTCACATTAGACTTCGAAAAATGTCTGTCACAAAGTAAATCTCTTTAACAATTTGACGGTATTGCGTGGAACTTAGGTGAATGTTTACCTTATCAAAACCACATCAGTAACCTATTTCCCGACCGCAGATTGATCAAGGTCAGCCTTGCGGTTCAAAGGTCATGAGACCTATGTAACGATGAACATATCAAATGGTTTCTGAAAACATTTCCTAAATTTGAGTCAAATCGTTACATCACAAAACTCACATACAATACAATGCAATACCAAAGTACTGTCCTACCGTAACATACCGTACAACACAACACAACTTACTGAACACGATACATTACAACAATTACATTGCATAAAACATACAAATATATTTATAAATGTAGTATACAGAACCGTTATAATCAAAATTACACAATTCCAAACAATAAGATTTTGTTTAACAGGCTTCCTAGAATGTACTTTATGGCGAAGGGTATGTCCACAATTATTTTAATTCAGAGTTATTTTTTTTGGCGTAAGCTGCAAAAGATGGGATTTGGCATACTTATGGCACCAATCAAATGTTACGAATGATAGCGCGGTGAATGAAATGAATAAGTTTGATCGGAGATTGTCTCCTCGTGTGAATATTTGATTTGTTCTTTGGTATAACGTTTGTTATACAGATTGTACAATTAGAGCTGTCACGTTGAAAGTTAGGACTGTCACAACCTAAATACTCGATGAAAACATTTTGCAATTTGTAAATACATAGATAACGTCAGTATGAAATGACTGCAAATATTGCAAGTCGCACCGTGTTTACCGAACCCATTCTTACACGACGATCTTGATCACGTGATCGTTCGTGTATATCTAATATGTATGTGCCGATGTAGAAATAGACTGTCTATCATCGACATCATATTCGGTCATGTTTAGGAATAAGCTGAAACTGTCCGCCTGTAAAACTTACCGATAAAACGGTTGATGTGAAAAAAACTACTTCTCAGAATAAATGCGTAAATTCATACGCTTCTACAACAAATAGCGCTTTAATGTAAGTTGTTTATGTATAAAATAGACTATATCACTGGTTGCAGGTGTAGATGGGAATATCCAGCTTTTGGTGGATACTCGTCTCAACGCCATTTATCTTTTTTAAAGATATTTCTTGTTTAAGAGACAATTAAAAGGTGAACATTTGCAAAACATATTGAGAGACTTGAAGGACGGGTATACTTTACTCGTTAAACATTAAAATTACAACTTGTGTAAGGGCAGGGGACAAATGATTATATTTTTGTCGGTTCTTTAATTCGGAACCTGCATTCAACGGGGGATCTCAATTCAACTAAAAATTTAAAGATATTGAATTAAAGAAATCCGTCAGAAATTACCAATGCCATTAACGTTTTTCATCTAACTGGTGCGGATAGTTCTGACACTGGCGCCGTTTGTAATTGGAAGAGAGCAGTCTTTAAGATCATAAAAAACAGGTATTAGATTTTACCCATCAAATCAAACAGCACTGCAATCTCAAAGAAAATTTTAAGAATGCAAACACGGTGTGTAACGTTGCAAACTCTGAATGTCAGAACTCTCAGTGAAAATGCAAGACAGGTTATGTTAAGTCAAATGCAGCTTGTACTAAAGGTAAACAGTTTTATAATTCCTTCACATTAGACTTCGAAAAATGTCAGAAAGTACCAATGCCATTAACGTTTTTCATCAAACTGGTGCGGATAATTCTGACGATGGCTCAGTTTGTAATTGAAATAGAGCAATCTTTAAATCATGCAAAAACAGGTATTAGATTTTACCAATCAAATCCAACATTACTGCAATCTTAAAGTAAATTTTCAATACGAAAATAAAAGAAAGGTATATCAGATCTCTATCTAGGTAGGATACTATTTTAGATGTAATCTATTTACAGTGCTGGGCTTTGCTTGCACAACGCAGAATGCAAACACGGTGTGTACCGTTGCAAACTCAGAATGTCAGAACTCTCACTGCAAATGCAAGGCAGGTTATGTTAAGTCAAATGCAGCTTGTACTAAAGGTAAACAGTTTTATAATTCCTTCACATTAGACTTCGAAAAATATCTTTCAGAAATTACCAATGCCATTTACGTTTTTCATCATATTGGTGCGGATAATTCTGACACTGGCTCAGTTTGTAATTGAAATAGAGCAATCTTTAAATCATGCAAAAACAGGTATTAGATTTTACCAATCAAATCCAACATTACTGCAATCTTAAAGTAAATTTTCAATATGAAAATGAAAGAAAGGTATATCAGATCTCTATCTAGGTAGGATACTATTTTAGATGTAATCTATTTACAGTGCTGGGCTTTGCTTGCACAACGCAGAATGCAAACACGGTGTGTACCGTTGCAAACTCAGAATGTCAGAACTCTCAGTGCAAATGCAAGGAAGGTTATGGGGAGTCAAATGCAGCGTGTACTAAAGGTAAACAGTTCTATAATAATTTTAATACTAAACTTTATTGCTATTCATTTTGATTGTTAAACTTACAATTAACAAGTCGACAAGAAAAAGACTGTTATTAATTATGTTCTTAAACCTAAGGTCAATGTCACAAACTAAATATCGTTAACCATTTGACGGTATTGCGTGAAACTTAGGTGAGTGTTTACCTTATCGAAACCACAATAGCTAATTTCCCGACCGTGCTCGTAAATCAATGCGTAATACTGTGTTAGGTTATATTAAAGATTTTGTATAACATCATGACAAGGCTATTATAACTCGGAAAATAAATCTAAACTTGATGTCGTTTGTGGCAATTGAAACTAGTTTCTTGTTCAGTGTGTAAAACTGAACCTACTTACCGGCACAAGTTACATTTGTGTAATCTCAAGACTGCAAATTAAATTCCTATAAGAAAATAGCTGCTCTCCACAGAAATTACAACGAAAGAAATTAATTACATTATATCAACTTTGTATATTGAAAGGTACACAAACATAAAAATGTAGATTCTAAGTGTAGATATTTCATCGAAAGTTCAAGCTATTTAATGGTATTTTTATACATGCAGTTGCGGTGAAATTAAGTAATCGGATATGACATAGCATAGCATAGTGGAAGTCGAGTAACGGAAGAATACACAAGTCATGTGCATGCAAAGTTTTGTACGGTGTTCTTTTCTGTTTTCACGATGTAGCTGGTAAACTTCAAATGGCGTCCACACACAAACAGAATCGGATTTGTTGTGTAAGACAACAAATAATTGAATGCAGAAACCAGTATAAATAGGCAGCTCATAGTTGATATATGTCATCATACCTCTTCTTCCGTAATTGCTTAGATTTTCAAAACAAAATCAATACATCGCTGATATAGTTTAGTTAATGAGACGAAGCATTTTGAAATGGGTATCTTAAGCTCGAAATACTTGTTATATGAAAATCAGTTTACGAACAAGAGAATCAACGAGAAAACCGTAAATATAATAATAATAATACTTATCTAAGAAGATTTGCAACCTTTACAAAGGCAAGTGTACGTCAAAATTCAAATTGTAAGTCTACCAATATGCGCATCAGCTTTTGGTTACGATGCAAATTAAAAATAGTAAGGTGCAAAAATGACATATCGCGTAACGTTTCGAATGAGATCCTTAACCATTGTCCTGCTGGTGACAAGGGATTCTACCTATAGGACCAGTGCACACCATGATCAGGCTGCATGGCCGTATTGTCCTATCAAGATCTGCATTCAGTCAGTACATTTACACAAAACATCCCTTGAACAATTAAAGGTACCGATGTAATAAATGTTAAAGACATTTTATCATAATTTGACATTGACGCCTGAAACGGAATCTTTAGTATGATTGTTAAAAGTATTGTGACATTGCCAACAAATAAGGTACAAAATAGATTTAAATTTGTGTTAGAGAATATAGTAGGGTCACTTTGGAAATGACTCGCAAATAATCACCTACATATATGTTAAGTACAGATAATATACTTTCATTTAAGATTCAGTATATAACGCGGTTGAACGGAACGAACGACTGACATCGCTAATTTAAAAGCAAATCGAATGGGGAGTTGTACATTAACAGGGCTTAAATCTTGTAAAATCATGTTCGTGTTTAATTCGATTGTTTTGTTTACCTGTTTATTAAAATAATTAAGTTAGGTTATGTCATTGTAGTACATGTAGTAACTTTTGAAGAAATGTAACTAAAATTAACTTTATTTATTACATCATTATTTCTACATTGCAAGGATGTAATGCTTTTCTTGTCAGTTGTTTCCGCAACGAACTGCACTGGAACAGGTCCATGTAATGGGATAACTAACTCAGTGTGTAACAGTGATAAATGTAAATGTGATGATGGCTTCACAGAAAAAGTGAATACATGCGTGAAAAGTATGTGAAACTCTTTATTTGTTTGTCTTGTCTTTACACCTTTTAAAATGGGGGTAAAAAGTGGACAATGGGTACTTTTTGTATGAACATAGGTTGTAGATAAATTTACTTCACGAAATTTCTTTGTGATGTAAATAAGTAAAATTGTTCAAAGTGATATTACAATTATTACAACATTACATATATGTTGACAGTTTTAATATATAAGACGTTATTTGTTTTGAAGTATTGTTTATTTTGCCGATATTACAAATACGTACAATGTTCAAGGCGCATGATCTCTAACTGGTGTATTTGCACACAGAAGGGTCGACACAAATGTTTCTGTGATAGCTATGATATTGTAGACACTTAACGAGAAAAATTCTTCACCATCCAGGACAGTTATTATTGTCTTCATTACACCAATTTTACGTTCATTTAGAAAATCTGCAGAAGGTGTCCTCTAGCATCACTGAGTAGTCCTACGAAGATGTTAAAAATTTTCTATTTTTCCTAGAATTTCTTATCAGCAGGTTAATGATAGCATGAACTTATAACAATAATGGTATGTCAGGCGTTAATGATAAAACATTGAACAGCGGTATCATATTACCAGTACATTTCTCCATGGACAGCTTTTTAATGTGATGAAAAGTCTATTTTTGTATACAACTTTGTGATAGAAAGTATAGTAAGGGTCACTTTGGAAATGACTCGCAAATAATCACCTACATATATTTTAAGTACAGAAAATATAATTCAATTTCAGATTCAGTAAATAATTACACATTTTTTAAAACACCATCGGTTCAGTTACTTATTTAAATGTAATCTATCTATATTACTTTACTAGGCAGTGCATGCACTATGGACAATGCAAACACGGTGTAAGAATTGACGCAATATTGTTCTCGAGTTATCATGCGTTGAACGGACCGAACGACTAACATAGCTAAAATGAGTATTTAAAAGCAAAATAACCTCCTTTCTTCGAATGGGGAGTTGTACATTAACAAGACTTAAATCTTGTAAACTCATGTTCGTGTTTAATTCGATTGTTTTGTTTACCTGATTATTAAAATAATTAAGTTAGGTTATGTCATTGTAGTACATGTAGTAACATTTGAAGAAATGTAACTAAAATTAACTTTATTTATTACATCATTATTTCTACATAGCAAGGATGTAATGCTTTTCTTATCAGCTGTTTCCGCAACGAACTGCACTGGAACAGGTCCATGTAATGGGATATCTAACTCAGTGTGTAACAGTGATAAATGCAAATGTAATGATGGCTTCACAGAAAAAGTGAATACATGCGTGAAAAGTATGTGAAACTCTTTATTTGTTTGTCTTGTCTTTACACCTTTTAAAATGGGGGTAAAAAGTGGACAATGGGTACTTTTTGTATGAACATAGGTTGTAGATAAATTTACTTCACGAAATTTCTTTGTGATGTAAATAAGTAAAATTGTTCAAAGTGATAATACAATTATTACAACATTACATATATGTTGACAGTTTTAATATATAAGACGTTATTTGTTTTGAAGTATTGTTTATTTTGCCGATATTACAAATACGTACAATGTTCAAGGCGCATGATCTCTAACTGGTGTATTTGCACACAGAAGGGTCGACACAAATGTTTCTGTGTCTTAGCTATGATATTGTAGACACTTAACGAGAAAAATTCTTCACCATCCAGGACAGTTATTATTGTCCTCATTACACCAATTTTACGTTCATTTAGAAAATCTGCAGAAGGTGTCCTCTAGCATCACTGAATAGTCCTACGAAGATGTTTAAAATTTTCTATGTTAATGATAGCATGTACTATGTCAGGCGTCAAAGATAATACATTGAACAACGGTATCATATTACCAGTACATTATTCCATAGACAGCTTTTGACAGCCAGGTTTAACTTTGTGTTAGAAAGTATAGGAAAGGTCACTTTGGAAATGACTCGCAAATAATCACCTACATGTACATAATTATATGTTAAGTACAGAAAATATAATTTCATTAAAGAATCTATCTATATTATTTTACTAGGCAGTGCATGCAATATGGACAATACAAACACGGTGTAAGAATTGACGCAATATTGTTCTCGAGTTATCATGCGGTTGAACGGACCGAACGACTGACGTCGCTAATTTAAAAGCAACATACCTCCTTACTTCAGTTGTAGAGTTGTAGATAAACAAGGCGTAAATCTTGTAAAATTATTTTCGTGTTTAATTCGATTGTTTTGTTTATCATTTAATTACAGAAGTTATGATATAGCACGTCATTGTAGTACTAACATTTGAAAAAATGTAACTTAAATTAACTTAACTTAGTACATCATTATTTGTACATTGCAAAGATGTTATGCTTTTCTTATCAGTTGTTTCTGCAACGGACTGTACTGGAACAGGTCCATGTCCTGAGATAACTAACGCAGTGTGTAGCAGTAAAAAATGTAAATGTGTCGATGGCTTCACACAAAAAGTGAATACATGCGTGAAAAGTATGTGAAACTCTTTATTTGTTTTTCTTATCTTTACACTTTTTAATACGGGGGTATACAGTAGACAATGTGTACTCTTTTGTATAAACAATAGGTTGTATTGAAACGTTATGAAATTTCATTGTGATGTAAATAAATAAAATTATTCAAATTACAACATTACATTCATGTTGACCGTTTGAATGTATAAGACGTTATTTGTATATTGTTTATTATGCCAATACGGAGTACTTGGCGCATTGTTTCTTATGTGCACAACTTACAATATAAGTTCTTCACCATCAAGGACAGTAATTCTTTGTTTCTTCATTCGAATATCTTACGCTTCTGACCATGCACTCCATGTCAATTATCTTTGGCGTAATAAAGAAGTCATTGTGTGATCGAATGGTGATCACAATAGTTAAACATAAGCCTACAGCTTAAATGTGGAAACAAATTACATTGTGATTAAAAAAACCTTTGCAGCAGAGGTGCTCTAGAATCACGTAGTAATTAAATAGGAAAGACACAGTAGCCTCTATTTGCATGCGACAGTTATGAGATGAATGCTATATCGTAACTGTAATACATGTAATACCTGTCTGGATCAAGTCAGTATGGCTAGAGTTGCGGGCCTTGAATTGCAAAAAATGCTATATTTCACTTTGTTTTCGTTCTAGCATCTTCATTTCTTCACCAATCCTAATCATATTTATACAGAATGTGAATGACCCTAAGATCTAGGTTTGCTATGATCCTCTACCATGTATATTCATATTATTCCTCCAGAGTAAAAACTGACCACACCCTTGAGGTCATGTTTGTATAGGACCCATTTGGTTACAAGATTAAACATTTTATGTTCAATTTCTTGAAAACCATTGTGACTAGGAACACATGCTAGGGATGTTGGTCTTGACCAGCAGATGCATCTAGCGCACGAAATGCATTTTCATTTTTAATTCTTGTCTGGGAAATAACTCAAAAGCTATCAAAGGGATTTTATTCAAGCTGCATACAGTCTTGTTGTCTTGGTTTATGGTTAACCAGTACAGACAGTGGAACTCAGGGTGAGCGATATAGGGTCATCTTGGTCCTCTTATTAAATATCTCACCTCAAAGGCTCGGTAATTGAAGTAACAAGATCTTGAATAAATTTGTGCTTATAAAAATATTTGTTAAAGTTGCACATTAAAATTTCAGGTGAGGAAGAAAATTCGGCTCAGTCCGTTGTGCAAGCTGCTAGCGTGATCTTCATGTCACTAGTTGTAACAGTATTTCAAAAGTTGTTGTAAGCACGGAGAGAACTAATGACTACATTAGAAGGTAAACAACAAACCAATTAATAACTATTTATTTTGGAGCCGAATGCAAACTGTAATTATACCTAAGATGCATAGTCAGAACGTAAGTCTGCACACTGCTTTAGGACTGTTTGCCCAAGACTCATGAAATCCCTTAGATATGTTTGAGAGATATGTAGGGCACGTCTCTTCCTCCTGTCCTGTCGAAAATAGTAAACTTACGTTCCAAGGAGTTTACGAGATACCAAAAGGCGGTCTGTAGTGGTTAATAGTTAATGACAGACATGAGTTAAAGTAATGTCTAATATTCCTCCCACAAAAATAAACATGATGACATTAAATATTCAAAAACGTGTTACGTTTCCTCTGACTTAAGTCTGTTAAATATTGGTAAGTCGTGCTATTGAAAATTGCTCTTATCGTAATACAAGATGTGTTTCGTAATTTTCGCCTTTATTTCTTTCAGGCTGTTGTACAAGACATGGCACTCTATTGCTTTAAATTGTTTGATTTAGTTCAGCACTTACATATCATGATTTACATAACGAATTCATCGCTTTTCTTTCGCTTCTACATATCAGTTTGCCAAATTTCCAGTCTATATTTTCTCATTATTGGACTGGTATGTTTCAAATTGCAAATATTAATTGTTTTCACATATAACATTGAGTCATTAAGATACGGACTCTTCTCACCTATATCATTCTGTCTGAAATTTCACCGACACATCTGAGTGTATAATCTTATAATTCAACCTATATATAAACGAAATTATTACGTCAGCAATCGGGACAGTTGTATATGACAGATCGGGCAGTATATTAAACCTGGAACTTAACAGAATACAGAAGATGTTGAAAATACAATTAAGTGATAGTTTCAGTTAATGAAAAACATTGTGATCATAGAATGAAAAGGTATTTTTACATCTCTGATTATCAGTGTAACTCAATATAAATTAACTGAACTGAAAGCACTTTGATTCATACTAGAATAGTGCCAACAATAATTTCAATCTTTGTTATGTTTATTTGAATAGTTTCTAAGAAAGCAACCATAATGAAATATGGACTACGTTTCACAGATTACTATCAGATAGTTTTGTGTTTGTGCTAGTATTTGCGAATAAAACACTTTATAATGAGATATTCAAACGATGCATACTAGTAGTATTTCATAGACTTGTACTTTGTAGAAGCGTTGAAACACTGTTCTTATATGAAAGATTATATGAAAGAAGACAGAAAAATAAGTTTTTTTTACTGGTTTACCTTCAAATGTTACTTATTCAATTAGAATTATTGCGCATAGTGTAATTAAATGCACTAATGGGTGTTACGTTACACCTGGAATTGGATTTTTTTCTGATTCCTCATGATACATTCTAATATGCCTACGGTATATTTCTATAGTGAATTCGAGTGCATTAATATGATTAAAGCACTCGGAAAAGTAGGCGGAGTTTCGGACATGGAAGTAGCTCCTTCCGACTTTTCTAATTTACTCCCGCGCAAAAATAAAATATAGAAATGGAAATAATATCAGTATAAATACATCAGTCGCATGAAAAAGATTTGTTTAAGTACCTAAATATTATTTTAGATTGCGTCAAGTAAGCCTTAGAATACCCTCACCTTGTTTTCCTTAAAAAAAGCCAAGAAATTCAGGATTAACAGTCACACAATGTTTTGATTCCGGGAGACAAAACTATGAATGAAAACGTTTACGTCATCACACTGACGTCATTACTCCACGTTAAAACGTTGTACAGTTCAAATTAACGGTACGCATTTAAATCGATTGGCTGCTTTGTTAGGTTCTGAATCTGACGTCTTCTGCATAATGTCAGTCAGGTATTTCTTTTTTATATTTTATGTATTAGATGATTAAAATAAAATAAGTTTGTATAATATAGTTATGTTTGATATCTTGAATGGTTGCCCGAATAGGGGAGTGAATTCCAACAGCTACTATTTATGCTGTTTTACACATTACCGCCAAACTGAAAAAAGGTCCGTAGTAGTTACGATAGTTTTCAAAATATCGGCTTCTAAGAATCGAAATAATCTATGTCTTGGAGTGCTTTATCGAAATTGAAGCATTTCCCGTCGGTAATGTGCCTGCGTAATAATTCACTCGGGCTTCGCCCTCGTGAATTATTCCGCCACGCACATCACCTCCGGGGAATGCTTCAATTTCGATAAAGCACTCCAAGCCATAGATTATTTCTTAAATGTACTTAGCTATCTTCGGAAAATAGCATAGATATATGTAAAAGTCAGTTAAACTCTTATACAATAAAAGTGTATTTTACCAATAAAAACATTGATGTAACAGAAAAATAAGAGAACAAATGGAACAGAAGTCAGATCTTTTGGAAATATATTTCGGTTTATTTAGAATATATTATATTATTATTATATTAACAATATTTAGATTGTTGCCTGTCTAGTGCAAGATATTACTCATTCATGTACAATATTTCAGTTTTGTTGTGCGTTTCGCTAGTTCGTATTTATGTTTTGACAAAATTTCTACAACTGTTTAGTTCTTAAATGAGCACAAGCGATTTACTATATGAAACATTTCAGTAAATTTACAACTCGAAGCTCTTTTGAGGGTGCATAAAAGAAGCTTGATGAATGGTAAACTTGCTGACATGGGCGAGAATTCGGTTATGAGTTTCACCCAGCTACGGTAATGGGATGTGTTCATGTACATGTATTTAGCAATTGGAACTTCAAGAAATAAGATGTACTTTGATTACATGTATTTCATGTGTACCTCATTTATGTTTTAACGTCTTTAATTAAATGCGTAGTTTAAATAAAAGAAAAGATACAAAACAAATATTGTGTACTCTTATTGTAGAAAAGAAATTGTAAACAACTGGATTGTGGCTGGATGTTATTCCCGTTGAAAGTCACGTGATTATGGATAAATGCTTATGCTTATTTCAGAACAGGTATAAGTCTAATTTACAAGTCGTTTATTTTATTGACTATTAAAGAGTTGCGATGTTTTCAAAGACAATTTATTACTTTATTAAACTATTTTGTAATATTTTAAGAAATGCAGATGCTGAAACTAATGTTTTATTAGTAAAATAGAAATTATGTCAGCTTTGTTGAATGAATTAAACCAAATAAACAGTTGTATATGAAAATGTTGTTACTTTTGTTTATGTCGGAAAAGGAAGATGAGACATGTTGTTCAACTATATGCAGTCATCTACAAGTTTTAGCGATACGGGAAAATGGGTATCTGGAGAAAATACTTAGAAACTAGTTTTCTTGGATATTTTGAACAAGCAATATTTCAAAATATCTTTGTCCTTTTTTACCAACATTAAGAACTAATACAGAGTACTCAATGACTGGGAATGAAACATCACGAATTAACAAAAAGTACTGCATTCAATGACACGGAAAAGAACATCAAAGTCGTTTGTTTGATTGTTCTGTATAAAGCATATGAAAAAATAAGCTTGCGTGCCAATGCTTGTGTTTTTCATTAAACAGTCAACAAACACTCCAGCAACCTTCACAATCAGTAGAATAGGGACTGTCTAGTCAAACACATGGAGAAGAAGAACTCTGTTGTCCCTCGTTTTTTAAAATAATTTCCCTTTGTAACGTCTCCTTGAACATATTACGTATAGATACCATTTACTTGTGCGTTCATTTTCTGTTCCCCAATTGATGAACTATTCCAATTTGTTACTTTTTGTTTGGACCGCATCTTGAAAATTATTAACATTTTATTCTTTGTAATTACACATAGTAATTGCGGGCATTAATATAAAACTAAACTCAGCCTTGCTTCATCTTTTATTTTCTTGCTCTGAATTTCAGTCATTACCACTGACTAGATTTTGTCTTACAAAAACAAATGCGGAAGACATTGAGAGAAAATGTTAGTATTATATATAGATGTAATCGTTCGTTAATAAGAAGGTTTTCAGTGAAATAACATCATAGATTTGAAAATCAAACTACAAACGATTATTAGAGCTCCGTACACGCCGTAAATATCCGTAGTTTTCTGTGATAGGCGTATAATTACCTTCCGTAATCAGCATAAGTTTACCTTAATAGCGCAGTGATTTTTAAAACCAGAGTCCGTGAAAAATACTGTGTAATAGAGCCCGTAAGCTATGAACTATTCTGCAATCGTTTGAAGCTGCCTGTACTGTACATTTTACAGTTAAATTATCAACGGTGTATGAAATGTGGTATGTTAACATTGGCATTTGGGACCTAGGCCCTAAGGCCAAACACTCCTCATAGGCAACATATTTTTCCTAACTTACCTTCTTCGTAGCAGGATTACGGCTAAACTAAGAAATGTTATATTACTATGATATCGGTTGCATGAGCAAGTTGAAAAGACGCACAATTCGATGTTAAAGCTTTAATCGACCGTCATTGAAAATTTCATTTACCCCCCGCTCCCCCTTTCGTATTCAAGTTTTTTTCAGTTACCAGTTATCCTTTCTTATTTATTTTCAAAATCATTGAAAAACACATAGCGCTGTGTTTGTTACATGTACCTACTGATTTCAAAAGCAAAGTTAGGCATGCTTTTGGTACAAATAAAGGTAATTTCAGCCAGTAAGACATCTTTCTTGATAAAATAAGAGCTACTTGTAAATGTGATCTTCGGACTTTAACGCATACGCCCTGTCGCATCTAATGAAAGGATCTGTGCCTTTTCTTAGTCGCCGATTCCGCTCAAAATACTTATGACATAGGCAGGCTATATTATGCAGATGCCATTTCATCATCTTTCACGTTTTAGTACGTGTAGTTCAGTACTCAAGTTAGTAGAATAATTTAATAACAGCGCGCATTCTGTGATTCTGACAACGCCATTTTGACAATACTTTGCAATTTGTTGTATAGTATTTTGTTGAACAAAATTGAGAATGATGGTGATATTTTGTAAAATGACGTATGTGACATCAAACAATGACCATGGAGCGCGGTGCCAAAATTCAACATCAGAAACAGAAGAAATTTACATGTGGATTAAACCATTACTGATTATTCAGTCACGCTTCCCGATCAGCGTTAAGAGTGTTACTATAGAAACGCTTGAATTGCTTTCAATGCTTTCGAGGAAAGAAAAGTTTAGTAAAATCTTGCATGACGAATTAATGTTTATATGTTTGAAAATCAAATTAAAAGTTCGAATAGTTTAAATAATACAGTAACAGTCCGGTTAATTATAGGTCAACCCCCGTAGACTCAGATCAAGCAGATGAGAGCTTCAAGAGGCCTGCACTTCACCCACAACCAGACATAAAAATGTAAGATGGTCATGAACCTCTTAGAAACAGAGGGATCAACTTTGATAAAAAAGTTGTAGCAATGAATAAAATGAACAGCTGACACAGAGCTGTAATTGCTTCAAAGAATACACTTCCACTTCCATGTAGCAAACTGATCGTCTGCAGGTTTCGGTGACACTATTCAAAGTATTCATCTAGTCTTACACACCTTTTTATCCATATTCCAAACCTATTAATTTCAATCCATATTTTTGGAAAGTCTCTTATTCATTCGATTGTCAAAGGGTTATAATTCTGCCTAGTGGGATTTCAGAATCAGATCTGGTGTATTTTAGATTTGACATGGTGACGAAATAATCCTTGAGTTTAATTTCTTCATTCTTTGTGAAAAGTGATAATTTGCCATGTACTACAGAGTCATGATCGCTTTTGCTTAGTACCCTATCTGTTACAGGAACATTGTATATAAAATCAGCTCTCTTCACAAACATTCCATGTTCTTACATGTAACAGCGTTCGGACAAAGCTGTCATACAGCGCGTTTCTTCCTTTTTTGGAGTCATACGTTTAGGGTGTGCTAATTGCCTATTAAGGAAGGAAAGTAACTGTATTAAAATTCAGCATACGGGACGAAAACTAAGCTGTATAGGTGGCTTTTATTCATGAAAATGAAAATAAACAGACCTACACTATAAGCTGAGTCAACAAGGTTTTTGAAAACACTGTTCACTTCTATCCCTCAAATTCTATTACTTCAAATCGCATTTGACATACTTTGTGCAAAAGTTTACAAATGTTGTTCACATTTGCTTTTTGGATAAGTACGCTTTACTACGATGATGTCACAAAGTGACTTTCAGTCTCTGATAAAGTAAAGACTTGGTATTATGTATAGATTTGCAGACCAGATGTTGATTGCAGTGGTCTATTGTATCTGACATAGGTTTGCTGTCGTTTCTAAATGAGACTTACATGTGTGACATTTAATCGAAAATGCATCTCTCTTTCATTCTTTAGATATCTTCCTCAAAATGAAAATATTGTTCATCTAACAACTTGAAGTCCGTATCACTTGTTTACTTATATTATCATAACTTTTGTTGCAGCTATTTATTCTTTCTTATCACTATTCTAAACATGTGTAATCTACACCCAAAGCGATTCATCTTTAAAGAATAACATAAGAAACACAAAGCATAAAAACACCACAAATACAAAATAAAATTCGAACCAAACTAGTTCAGATGTACTTGAACTGAATTCAAGCGATATAATTAAACATTTTAAGGCTACATTGCAATGTTAAATTTATTTAATGATGCAGTTGATTTACTACAGGCTTGTTAAAAGAACTCGTTTTTTCAGATAAGAGAAGACACACATATTTGGTAAAGGAAATAAAACTCTGCTCAATTTTCCAATCATCTTTTCGATTTATCATTTTATTTCACAATAATGACAGTAAACTTTAACCTCCATGGGTAATTATTAAACTGGTGTATAACTTGGATCTATATCAATGACTCTGCTTTATCCTACAAAGACCTCTCTCTGTGGGAGACCGTGACACAATTTAGAAAATACCTTATTGCTCTTTAACAATGTGCTAACTTTAAGATGTTTATTATGTTCCTGACAAAACGCTCATCCTTGCCAATACAGGTTTATTATATCTCAAAGTTTAATTTAATTACCATAATTGGATTGTTATATGTTGAGTACATTTTTTTAATTTTATACAATGCAAATATACCTGTAAGAATTTAATCGAAAAGATTAATTTTCTTTTCAAGCAAAATCAAAGAATTTATTAGACAATTTCTTAAAACATAGGTATTGTGCCTGCGTAGTAGAGAGAAGAGGCAATATAGGCCTACTTCATAAGCTTTATTTCTTTTCATCCGTGAACTGTTTGTAATGTTCGTTTTTATTTTTTAATGGTACATAAAAGATTATAATCAAACAACTTGCCAAGAACTTGCTCCTAGGGCGGTCGCTTAAAACTATGGCTGCTTAAGACATGTGAATTGTCTTTAAAAGATATACCGTTAGGCCAAAATAGTGACTGTTTTATACAAGTGATTGTTGAATACAAATAGCCATAAGAACTAATGACTTTTCCATTGATGGTTTGTTTCAATTTATTTCAGATATGTTTAATTTGATACATTATTTAACTTTTTTCTAACATTTCATTTCACGTAAAAAGGTCCCAACAGTTTTCAAACGGACATATTTCTACTAGTTTTTACATTCATGAGAAGTTTAGACAGTATTGACAATACTTTATGGAAACGGCGATTTCGTAAGAATGCATGTGAAAATCTATCCGTTTCAGCCGTCTGTCATTGTATCAAAGAAGGGTTATTTAAAAAATGAAACAATCATGCTGGCCTATTGTGGCGAACTTTATCTTACAGCATATTGTCTGTATCGAGAGCAGGTTATATTACACAATCATTTGTCTTTTTTAAGCTTGATTAGACATATTACAGAACAAACAGAACAGCAATCTAGTAAACTTCCTTTAGATAATGGGTGTCTTTGCTTTGGTGATATTGATTCAATTTGTTTCACAAATTTATTAAAAGCGCTGTTTACATTTTGATAAAACATGAAAAAAAAAACAGTGAATCAATGTCAGATTTGATGAGCGAGCTCTATAAATTCAGACACAAGACATACTTTATAACATAAAAGCTCCTCAGCTGGTTTGCTATGAATTTCGTTTCTCTTCAGTAATAATTTATGATATTGGATATGTGTCGGCATCTTTTACGTATCAATAGATTCAAAGAGTGTACCATTATAAACCAGGGAAGATTAAAGTAGAACAACCCTTTTCTACCACTACTTGTGATAGTGAATTGAACTTACGACTTCAAAAAAATGACACATAGACATACTTAATATAAGTCCGCGTAACAATTACAAATTTAAAGATGACTAGTAGTGCGAATATGCATTGACGCATGGTAAATTCCGTGTCAACACTCTATATGCATTATCTTTAAATCATTATGTCGTTGCCGGTATTGGCACTCTTCTCCTCACGCAAGCGCACAATTTTACGACTGAGGATCAAAGATATATGCATCTACCGTAATAAAACTACATTATATATCCTCTGCACGGCCGGCATATTTTGTTACACACTCGACAGACATGCATGTGTTTTTGTAAACACTGTACATCACGTTATGCTACTTTTGGTTTACTGCGCGTGTTGTATACGTCAGCAAATAGATTGAGCTGTAACATGAAAGTAAAATTTCCATTGGCCCACGCAGGGGTCACCCTGTCTGCTAACCTGCGCTTGGACTTTTTTTTTGCTAACGAGCGTTCTCATAAGATGTCAATATACCTAGGTTTGAGTACGACATGTCTGCTTTATGTCTATGAAAAATAGTTGCACGCGCTCAAAACACTATCCCACAGGAGTCTGTACGCGAACGTTGGTAAAATGAGAATTTTCAAACCTGGTAAAATTGTGTCTACTATATCCAAGTGTCCAAGGTCATTTTCCAGGTTGCCTTAAAGTGTCAGCATTTGCCTCAGCGTCTGAGTTTTCAACATTCAGGAGCTGTCGGCATAGCCTTTAAATTCATGCAGACAAAACGTGTTCAATACGGTAACTGTCACTTCTATGAGAATTGATAAACAAGATTCTCGAGTAATGTTAGGCAACAAAAAGACCACTGCAACGCGATCGAAAATAGCAAAGGAACTTATTAACTTCAAAATGATATTAAAATCATACGGTTACAAGAGCCGTCATGCAATATCACTTTTGTGCAATTTTATTATCAGTTTTGAAAACGTTTATTAAGAAATCGACAAACAGAGTTACAAAAAGATAAACACAGATTTCCATATCCGTAAAGTCTTTTTAAAGTGTCATTACAATGAAACTGCTTGGTGCAGGTTGAAACATGTGAATATCTCGTCTCTTGATAATAACATAATAATATGACAGGTGTCACAGCAAAAGGGGCCTTCGGACATTTATTACACCAAACACTAATAGGGCGCAAATAGGTGTTCCATGCCCGAGTTAATTATGACTGCGCAACATACATATTGTAATGCAAAACATGGGTGATCCCTACCTGTAACCCTTACGCAAAGTAATGCTTTCTGATGCTGAGCAGTACATCAGTAATGAAGTCATTTATATCACAAGCCAGTGGGGATATTCCACAAATTAAAACATTGTTAAGTTCACAATGTGTATCATTACGACAATCTTAGTGTTAAATAAAATTCATATTTGTTTGTCTTATTTTCTGTTTATTTCATGTTTCTCTAGTGTCGCTCATTAACACATACATTATATCGTTCGATGTTATCAAAAATATAGCATAAATAATAACCCCAAACGCTGTATGTGCAGTTCTTTGGTTAGTTACATTATTTAACCAAATGACGCGCTCACCTGATAACGATACAACATTTCACTACCAAGTCATACAGACTCGCAGAAAGTTGGACAAGTTAACACAGTAATATTTCCTTTATAATTCATGATATTTAGTAATCAATTTACCCAAGGTAAGTATAAAGGCATTACCAATATAGTAATTCAAATGAAACACAGTAAGTATTGTGAAAACATCATTTATACTTAAGAAATAGATTTTACATTTGAGTAATATTCCGATTAGTATATCACTGTATGGAGTTTTGATACGTAATAATCTAATTATAATTTAAATACTACTCCATTTAAACAGTATTGTTACTGATATTGCAGCGATACCGGAAGTGCATTAAATTTAACATCAGTTTGCCAATCTAATTGTAATAACGCATTCACACTCGTAAATATTGTGTGAAAGTTACGCGGGAGGGAATCCGGGCGACTAGAGTGATATACTTTGCAAGGGAAACCCTTCTTTGTCGATATAAGAGAATTGCCAATAGTGTTATAATGTAACATTTTGATTCCTAAAATGATATATACGTGACTGATACGTACGGTGCCATCTGTTACTCAAGCTAATTTGAAATGAACAGTAGAGTGCGGTGTATCATGCGTCTACATGATTTTTAGTGCAGTTTTTGAAGTTTTAGACTGCCATTTTGTGAATGTCATGTTTACATGTAAGCTGTTTCCTTAGTATAATATGCTAGTCCGATAGGCAAGTATTATATTTGATGTTTGGTACAAGAAATTATTAGCTATAAGAAATTCCTAATTCGTGTGTACCAGACGCAGTCTTTTTTAGCGCTAAACGGTGTTAAGGCATCAAAACAAACATTGATACGTTACTGGTAATAACGTATGTATAGCAAAGATTATTTTGCTTTCATATTTAGGATTTTAAGCATACAATTATCTGTACGAATATTTGTGAAAGTATGTAGAAACATCAATACAGAAAATAGTCTTGCTTAGTGAAACACTTGTACTTAGTTTTCAGTTTAGTTTGATTTTGTTATTATCCTTGCTTCTAACTTCTGCTTGTGTCCATTGTTGTATGTACATTGCATATATTTAAACCAGCGCAACATATTTGAGTGTATGTCTTTCAAGATATTGAAGCACAAAACGTACCATATTTGAATATTATCTTATGACTATATTATGATGGTATATCGACCACGTCGTTAACAGGAGTCTTGAAGACGGTGGCAATGAAAAAAACATCCATGCCAAAGTTAATAAACGTACAACGAATGCCCCAAAAAGAAGAAGGCATTTCGACTGTAGTGACTTCCTTTGTAAGTTACAAGAATACTCCTTGTTCACGCCTACACGGCTAGAAAGTCCAGTCGACTATTAAGTGAAGAAAGTAGGGCGATATGAGACATGATTTTGGGCAGAAGCGCAAAGTAAGACACTTACGTTACTGCAGCTTGTGAGAATCAATAGAAATACTTATTCCGTTGTTCATACCAGATATTAAAGACAGTCCATTCCATGTCTGAAGGATTTCAGCGATTCTTTGAACTTTGTTCGGATGATTTTGTAAAACCAACAAACGGATTTCTAGAAGTACTAAGAGAAAAAAATACGTTACCATGTGTTCTCAAATTATTGTCTTCTTATTTATTTGATTGTTTGGCTGTGTTTTGTTATAAGTCAAGATTGTGTATGTATTTTACTGTTGGGCTGATTTGCATATCAATCGTTTATCAAGGACAAATCCTGGTTAAGTAATAAGTACACACGTCATGCTTTCAGCTATATAACGTTTTGCCATTTTTCAGAAATCAAACATATAACTGTTTATACATGTATTTTCAATGTTTTATACATGCACTTGTTATTAGTTTAAACATAATGTATTGCCAATAATATACATAGCAAATGGTTTGGGCCACAAGTGCTTGCAACATTATAAAACGGCCCTCCCCAATATATAATAATTACAAAGAAGCATTGTGGCTACATATATAAACATTTACAATGTATCATTATAATGTTACTGGATGAAAATAAAAAAAACGTTGTATCACATAATTATGCTTGCGATGCCCGTGCCCAGTGTACGACCCGAAAACCTACAAAATTAAAGTACTGTTTCGCGCTAAAACCTTCGAGTGTCATGTATAAACTTTTGAACTGATATAAAAATCTTTTAATTTTCTTCTTCTGAGAGTACTTCTTTCCCTCTAAGCAACGAATTTACGCTTAATGGATGATAACGTCGTGTTTCTCTAAAAAGTACTATTCTTTGGTTTAAAAACAGTGTACATTGGAAAAAATAATGTTCTGCATTTTCAATTCCTTTTTTACAGTCGCAAGTTGCATTTTCTCTTATTAATAAGTGGTTATTAAACAAGTCTGCATTTAAGTTACTGCAACCATTTCTTAAACGAGTGTGATAAACAGTTAAGATTCTCGTGCCTTTAAAATAAAATGACGGTGTTTCAATTTGTTTGAATAAAGTTCTTTTAAGTCTATTTTTAAAAGAAGATAAGGTTGGAGCATTCCTAATATCTTCTGGTAGAGCATTCCATAAATCAACACTGGATGGTACGAAAGAGTTCGAAAAGATAGCTGTTCGTTTAGCAATAACAGTAAAATGTTCAGCGTTTCTTAAGTTATAGCGATTTTGTTCACCAACTGTAGTTGGAAAAATTGAACAAAACTGATCCGGTAATAAACTATTTTTATATTAATACATAATAACAAGTTTTTGAAATTTACGCCTGTCACTTAAAGATAACCACCCTATTTCCTCTATAAGTTTATTTGTAGAAACTGATCGAGTAAAACCTGTAACGATACGGGCTGCCTCTAGTTGCAGTTTTTCTAATTTATTTTTTTCAAATTCTGTACAATTGTCCCATACTACAGCAGTATATTCTAGTTGTGGTCTCATATAAGATATGTAAATCTGATTCAATGTCTTTCTATTAATCTTAAATTTTAACGCTCGAATTAGATTTAGCATTCTTGAAGCTGATTTAAAGATAGTTTCTATATGTTCATGCCATTTACCGTTATTGGTTATAGTGAGACCTAGATGTTTATGATTTTCAGTAAATGGTAATTGAATTCCGTCAAAATATAATACCGGATGATTTTTTTCTCTACTTGTGCTAAAAAATAATACTTCGGTTTTGTTAGGGTTAAACTTGACCAACCACCGTTTCGACCATTCGGATATAATATGTAGATCATGATTTAAGATACCTTCTAAATCTTGCACAGTTGATGTTGCTTGAGCTAGTGAAGTGTCATCAGCGAATAGTCTAGTTATGCTCAACAAATTATCAGCTATATCATTAACGTAAACTAAAAAAAATAAAGGTCCTAGAATCGAACCTTGTGGTACTCCAGAGTGAATACTTTCACTATCAGAAATATTAGAACCAACCATAACCCTTTGTGTTCTGTTTGATAAGTAATTTTCTATCCATTTTAATAAATTACCATTTATACCATTCTGTTTTAGTTTAAACAATAAGCCTTTGTGCCAAACCCTATCAAATGCTTTTGAAATATCACAACAGATCATGCACATACATTATTTTGAATCTAATGTCTGACAAATGTGATGATAGATTTCTATAAGTTGATAAACACTGGAATGGTTTGGTCTGAAGCCACACTGATTTGGAATTATAAGATTATTAAAATGTAAATGATTATGAATATGTTTAAAAATTACTCTCTCCATAACTTTACCCAGGCAACTTAATAGCGAAACTGGTCTATAATTATTAGGTTCTTCAGTGCGACCTTTTTTGAAAAGTGGGATAACATGAGCAATTTTCCACACTGAAGGAAAGACCCCTTCTTGAATCGACCTATTAAATATAATTTCTAACGGTTTAACAATAGATATTGATGTTTCTTTTAGCATTTTGTGGCTAATGCCATGAGGACCGTTTGCTTTGTTTATGTCAATGTTTTTTATGACATCCAGAATCTCTTGCTTTGATATCAGAATATTTTCAAGTTTTGAATTAGTTTTATTTTCATACAACGGAAGTGAAGCGTTTGAATCATCAATATTGGATATAGAAGAAAAATATGAATTTAAGCAATTTGCTTTCTCTGTGTCTGTGACTGCGTATTTTATGTCTCCATTAGAAAGGGTTGTAACAAGAGGTGGTATTGAATCGCTGCTTTTGTTTTTTGTCACTAAATGTTTTACAAGTTTCCAATATTTCCTTTTATTTGTCTGTTCTATATCTACTAGTGATTCTTCAATATTATTGTAAAAAGTTGTTTTAGCTTGTTTTATATAATTATTAACCTTGTTCCTTGCTTTCTTATAATCATTCCAATCTTTTGTGTTCATTGTACCTGCAGCTTTTTTCTTAATTTGTCTCTTTTTTTAATTAGTTTCCTTATTTCTGAATCAAACCAAGGTTTGTCATTTGGCCTAATTAAGACTCGTTTGTTGGGAATACACTTATCAGCATATTGAAGGAACCTATTTGTAAATTCCAAACAGCAGTTATTTAGATCACCGTTATTAAAAAAATCCCAATTAGTGTTTGTAAGCGATTCATTTAGTTGAATAAAATTTGCTCTTTTATACAACCAAACATGGCGCTCGTAACCTTTACTTAAACTATAACTAAAAGGCAAAATTACATAAGTTGCCCGATGATCACTTATTTCTTCGGGAATGGTTATTACGCCTGAATTAAGTACACTGATATTCTGTGATACAACTATTGGATCTATCGACGTCGATGTATACTGATTGACTCTTGTGGGTTCATTTATTATGTTTCTTAAATTATTCAGTCGTTGTATATCTTTTAATTTATGGTTGGTGGGATTCAGTTGGTCCTCATTTACGTTACCTAACAATATGAAGTCTTTACACTGTTCGTTTGCTCTTTCGATAGCAATGTTTAAATTGTCCCAAAACTGAACACTTGAATTAGGCCTTCTATAAATTACACATATAATAAAATCACTATCGTTGTTTTTTACTTTAACCCATAAAGAGTCTGGAATTAATATTTCAAATTCGTTCAACCTTTCTGTTTTGAGTTTTGAAGATGCATATATTAGTATTCCTCCTGAATGAGATGAAACATCATTTCGATAAACCTGATTATAACCTTCAATATTTAAACTCTCATCGGAGACAGTATTATCTAAGTGAGTTTCAGTAAAACAAAGTATTTCGAAATCACTAATATTGTCATTTACAAATTCTAATTTGTTGCGGATGCTGCGTATATTTAAATGCATTATGCTTATGTTGTTGTTTTGTTTGATGGGGCCTGTGTTTAGTTCAACGTCTCCACTTTTTAACAATAATAATCTTCTGAAAGTACTATAACAAAGTTTTTGAATGACATACGCGTAACAGACACTAAATGCTTTACGCGCAATACGAACAACAGCCCCTGCCTCCCACTTTAAAAGAAACTTATCCATTAGGTAATAGAACTATTTTCAAAAAATAGTGTTTGGGAAACAAAAACTGTTGTACATATATATTTGATAAAACAAAGGAGTTCGTTGTCACACACGAGTAGCGAGCATCGCAACAGACACAATAACATGTGAAATACAAAAATACAAGCGTTAACATCTTTATGAAATACATTGCATAATGAATACATGTAAAGTGGTCAAAATGGAAGCTCAAAACAAATTTCTTAATATATGGAGGCATGTGGATTGTAATGAAATTTCTGTTGCTTATCATTTTAACTGTTGTGAAATTGATTCACCAATTACATTGTAAATCTCCAAATCACAGCAATGAGATTGGGACAAGGAATACAGTTTTACTTTGGAATCTACCCCCCCCCCAAAAAAAGAAATGTCTACTGAAGTAGGTCAATACCTACTGTTAATCACCTCAATTGATATACAACATTACAAATTGCTTAAGACAGGTGACCGCTTAATGAGGTTTATTACTGAACACAGGTCCGACAGTAATCGGATCGTACCATTTGGGACAAAAATACATTTTTACTTTGAAACTTAACCAAAAAAGAAAGAAATGTCTACTGAAATTGGTAAATACATACTGTTAATCACCTAAATTGATATACCACATTACTTATTGGTTAAGACAGGTGACCGCTTAACGAGGTTTACTACTGAACACAGGCCCGGCAGTAATCGGATCGTACCATTTGGGACAAAGAATATATTTTTACTTTGAAACCTAACCAAAAAAGAAAGAAATGTTTACTGAAGTAGGTAAATAATCACCTCAATAGATATACCACATTACTAATTGCTTAAGACAGGTGACCGCTTAATGAGGTTTACTACTGAACACAGGCCCGACTGTAATCGGACCATACAATAGTCCAAGTGATGATTTTGCCAGCAGGGGAAAGCGTAGAATATACAAGAAGAAAAAGAACAATGTATATGTACGTGTATATACACTGTATTTTTCTTGAATGAGTGAAAAGAAAGGAAAAACAAAAGAAAAATAAAAAACATAAATCGATAAAGAGGCAAAGCAGAGTACTAGAGGGGAAAACGCACTAGCTATTAACGTATATAATGTTTGACCATTTATTTACTGTTAAAAAACGCAGTATATATTTTTCTTGGATGAGTGAAAAGAAAGGAAAAACAAAAGAAAAATAAATATAAAAATCGATTAAGAGGCAAAGCAAAGAACTGTATATCGAGTATTTTAAAGACACTTGAGGGGAAAATACTCACTAGCTATTAACTCATATAATGTTTAACCATTTATTTTCATAAATGATAAGAGCTTCCAATTTATATGCACTTGTTATTGAAGCTTAAGCTAAATGCAATAATTCAGTTTAACTCATTTTAAAATAAGGTGGCATATTTCTGGATACACTTAGTCAGATGATTATCATAAATATTTTGTGATATTAAGCAAACATATTTCAGTTAATGGCCATTTTGATACGGGTAACATCAATAAAACTTTACCACTCTTCCAACTTCTGCATACATTTACTGAAGAAACGTTTTCGCGAAAACAAATCTTTCGTAAGAAGTAAAAAAAAGTTTTCGCATATGAATTAAAGCTTTCGCGAAAAGTTTTTATAATGGTTTATTTATTAGTTAATTATCTCGTATTTTTTTTTCACGAAAGCAGCAATTTTTACACGAACACATGTATTATTTCGAGAAAAATATGTCAGTCGTTCATTTACAATCGTATACAGTAGTCGGCACGATCATGATTTATTTTCCTTTATTATGAAAAAATTAAATGAGATCTTTTCTCGGTTATGTTATGCAGAAATATGCCATCATAAATGTACATTAATACATAATATATCTACGTGACTTTACTACATATACCATAACGGAATAAAAAGATATTTCGGATGAAAAAAAAACTTGAGGGGCATCGCAAAAAAGTACACAAGAATTTTCAACGTACATGCTATACATAGGAAGGAATATTTAATTTTGCGATATTACATGTATGTACTATAAGAAATAGCTTACCATAACGAAATATTGTCAAGACAGACTGAAGTGAGTTTTGACGTCAAATACTGGTATGTGACGTCATTTTGAGAGTAAACAATGACGCCTTAGGTATACGTATTCAATATGATGTAATTTTATATCAATTGAACATAGAAAATGAAAGATTCGCATTTTGATATCAAAATATTGTTCATTCAAAATTTCCAAGTATTTCGTACAAAACCCCCTTTTCTCATGCCGCCTGTCAGATATTTGCATGTTTGTCTGGGTGAGTCAAGACAGTTGTTTTAAAAAGATACGATAGAGATAATATGCATTCGACTTCTCTCGTTCTCATTAATCATCGAAGGAGGAAGAGAAAAGCACAAATGGTATCCACAGTTGCAACACGTCACTGATAAGAAGACCATATCAATATAAAAATAATTGTGTTTGTTAAATTTGCTGCGGATGAAAGGGAGCTTCGAGCAGACAACATGGTAGGCTATGCTATATTCATTACAATTGTTTATGTATTTCGTTTTATATAAAGTTTATATTCATTATTATTGAATGCTCCTTTATTTTGACCGTAAATGGAAATGAATAACACATTTTATGAAAATGTAATCTTATTTCTGTTGAATCAAGACAGTTACACGCTTTGTGGGTTTCTTTCACTCAGTTATCTTTGGATAATTTAATATAAATTTGCAGGTAAGTGAATAAACAGGAATGGAAATTTGGGTTTACAGGGGAAACCAAATTTATGGGTGAACGTCTGGGTGAAGATTTATATCAAGAAACAATTAGTTCAATTGAGTTCAAAATGTTTTAACTGTCTTGCGTGAGACAAAATCAAAGGTTGGGCAGAATTCAAAATAAAAATTTAAAAGGATAATGGCCACATATATTTAATGAAAACACTAGATTAACGTAGTATTATGAAGAAGCTCCGCTCTAGGACAAATATTACGTTAAGATTTAGAGGGCACACTACATTTTCTTTGGGTCACGGACACTGACACAGACACCTTTTTCAAGTTTCCACATACATGCAAAAGTTTTTAATATGAATCAATGCAATAGTAAATGTCAGAAGATTTCATACTTGCCTCTGATTCTATACTAGTAATTTGACAGGGGCCACTTCGAAACTCAAGCGGGAAAACCGTAATGTACATATCCTTACAATCAATCGAATCAACAGACGGCACTTGCATATTCACTTTTGTGTAACCGAGATGGTTAATTATTTTTCGGCTTTGCCAAGATGGCGGACGAGTGTGGATCAGTAGGTGTCTTACTTTTTTCCTAGTAACTAGTTCAAATCGAATTTCAGACATTAACATGCTACACAGACTGATGATAATATAATGTTTCCATTCTCGGCTATATCCGTTTCAATAAACATTGCCTACTTTTTATAAATATCTTTGATGAAAGTGAACCAAAATGCCGTTGCTCTAAAGTCAAGTTAGAGGTCCTGTATGTTTTGACAGGAAATAGTACAAAAAAGCCATTTTCACAAAACATGGACTGTACGGACTATATACACTTGTTAATGACACATTTCTTTCTCTGCATAAAAACCATACGGTGCGCAACAAAATTTAAAGAAATTACTATAATAATAATAATAATAATAATAATAATAATAATAATAATAATAATAACTTTATTTTACGAAGGTTACATAAAAGTTACATTATGAATCATAATCATTCAAAACATAACTTATTTTCATATGGCCTTCAGAACAAGAAAAGAAAAGAGAAAAGGAAACATAACATACATACATTTAAACCACACATACACCACAAATCATACACATTAATTAATTATACTAATATTAATAACATATTAGATACGTTTATATAATAAACATCATACTCTCTACGACAGACACTCAAATGCAAATAATATTATGAATTATATAATTAATCTAATGTCATTACTTAGATACTAAAATAACCAGTGCAAAGTTGTATATGTAAGTAATTTCTACATTTTGTTATAAAGATAATTTTTGTAATTTCGTTTAAAAGACTGTATTTTTAATAATCTCAATTCCATTGGAATATCATTCCATACTTTAAAACTATAATAGGAAAATGAATCTTTGTATAAATTAGTCCTAGGTTTTGTTTGTAGTATAAGATCTTTGCGAGATGTAGAACGCAGACTATATGAATCATTTTGGCAAAACGCTATTAACTCTGACATGTATATTGGAGCCATATTGTTAAAAATCTTATAAACGAGCAGCGCAGTGTGGTATTTGCACCTGTCCGAAAAAGACAACCAATGCAATTCCTTTAGTAAATCTGAAGAATGGGATTTAACAGGTTGATTTAAAATAAGTTTTGCTATGCGTTTTTGCAATTTATTTATTTTTTGTACATATTTTGTATTGCCTTTTCCCCAAATGGTACAACAATAGTCGAATATTGGAAGAATGTAACCGTTGTAAAACATTAACCTCATCTCATCCGATATATAATATATAATGTTTTTTTAATAATGCGATTTTTGAGTTTATTTTTTTGCAAACATAATCAATATGGTTATGCCAATTCAGAACATTGTCCACATACACACCTAATATTTTTTGAGTTGTAACGTTTTCTAATATGCAGTCGTTGATTGTTAAATGAAGGTTACCTGTGTGTTTTAGTTTATAATTTGAACCAATGACCATGCATTTTGTTGTTAAGGGATGTAAAGACATGTTGTTTAGTATGCACCATTTATTGATTAAATCAAGATTCATTTGCAGTTTAGTTTGAATTTCTGATATCTGGAAATCAGACTCGTACAACGTTGAGTCATCTGCATACAGATCTATATTTAGATCTTGACAACTTAATGTTATATCATTAATGTATATCAAAAATAATAAGGGACCTAGTACTGAGCCCTGTGGCACCCCAGACTGTATTTGTAGAGAATCCGAATGCACATTTCCCACTTTAACAATTTGACTTCTGTTTGATAAATAAGACGTAAATAATTTCAATGAACGCCCAGAAAAATGATATAATTTCAATTTGTATAATAAGATTTCATGATCTACTAAGTCAAATGCCTTGCGAAGATCCAAAAACACAGTTCCAATTAGTTTACCACAATCTACATCTTTCAGCCATGCATCTATCAATCTAGTAAGTGCAGTGTTGCAAGAATGATTTTTCCGAAAACCTGATTGGGTTTTATGAATAACATTTATTTAGTGCTTTGAAAGAACGAATGGATTTTCGTTGCAATATGGCGCTCAAATATTTTAGAAATTGTTGGCAAAATTGAGATGGGACGATAATTATCAGCTAGTTCCCTGTTACCAGATTTAAAAATAGGCAAAATTCTAGCCTTTTTTAAAATGTCGGGAAAAACTCCAGATGAAATACTACTGTTTATAATAGAAGCTATGTATGGAGTAATAACGTCACCACAGCTTTTTAAAATGTTCGGACCTATTCCGTCAAGACCAGTTGATTTGTGTACTTCTAACTTATCAATAATGTGTCGCACATCAAGGGATGTTATATAATCTATATCAAATTGATGTTTGCCTAGTTTCTTATTTAAGTCGTCTTTTAATGCCTCGAAATTTGTGCTTGAAAATGTTGTTTTAGATATTATATGAGAGATATTTGTGAAGTGTTTGTTTAATTCATTAACAATGTTTAAACTTCCGGTAATCTCGCTGCTATTAACTGTTATCCGTTTAGGTAAATCAATTGTTTTAGTTTTATCTAAATTTGACATATCTTTCAAATTTTTCCACAAATAGGTAGGGTCTTTGTTGTCCCGAATAGCATTGTTAAAGAATTGTCTTTTACTTTTTTTAATAAGCGCTGTTACTTTGTTTCTCAGAAACTTATATTGGTCAATTTTACCGATTTTGTGTTGTTTGTCTCTGTCATGTATAATAGATTTTATTTCCTCATTAAACCAGTCCGGCTGGTGCTCACGTTTAATACGTTTTTCTTTAATAGGGGCATGCTTATGCAGTACATTGTTTAATATATTGTAAAATGAGTTTAATGCATCGTTTGGATCGGCAATGCTCTCTATATACTCGAGACTTGAATGCAAAAGATCATTTTGAAAAATCTGTTCATTAAAATTTTTTAATGACCTGTATTGAATCACTTTGTGACACAATTTTGATGATGTTTTACTAGAAACTAAACGTGTGACAGAAGTTAAATAGTGATCACTAACGGATAAATGTGAAACTTCTGCATCGTTGATGCTATCCAAATTATTTGTGTAGATGTGATCGATTATTTTCGAGCTATTTTTAGAAACTCTGGTTGGGCTTTCTATCAACTGCAGAAGGCCAACGTTTGATACCAGATCAGCCCATTTTGAATTATTATACTGAACTAAATTCGGCTGGGGAAGAAAAGTTATATTATAATCTCCAAGAAGATAGAAGTCTAACATTGTGCAATCAGCTGCTTCAAGCTGTGCTCCATATTTGTCTATCCATGATTGCACTGAGTTTGGAGGTCGGTATACAAAATTAACGAAGAATGGTTTATAGTTATCTGGATAAATTTGCAACCAAACTGATTCGATGTCATTAATTTCAAAATCTAGTCGCCGTTTGTAGCAAATACTTTCTGATAAATATACAATGAGACCACCACCTTTTTTCCCTTTTCTGTCTTTTCTCTCAAAATTAAATTCATTAATTTTCAATACATTGTCATCAATATTATCGTGTAAAAACGTTTCACATAAACCAAAAATTTTTATTGATGAACTTTTACGAAGGTGATACTTTATTTCGTCTAATTTAGGTAGCAAATGATGAATGTTTATTTGGGCCAAAATAATACCGTTTTCTTTAGAGCTAAACATATACTCTGTATTACGAACACCAGATTTATCACATAGAGAAGTTTCACAGTTTTGCTGTGTATGATGATTTTTTTCTCTTTTAATGGGCTTGATTTGAGTTTTCCCCCTATTTTTGAGGGACAAATACAGCGTTGTTCATAACATACCTGACAAATTACCTTTTCAATAGTTTCCTTACCTACAATTAAAACCCCGGATTTATTTAATTCATCAGACATTTTTGTTGAGTTAAATGTATCGTTTTTGCGATTTAAATTCGGAGCAGTTGTAACGTTTTTCCCCCCACAATCTTCCTGTTGAGTATGTGCATTGCTATTTACATTGATTGAAGTAGTATTATTACTTAAAGACAGAGAATTGATTGAAGTAGTATTATTAACTAAAGACGGACAATTTAAACTGCTTATACCATCAACGCAAAGATCTTGATTTACTACATGTAAGGAAAGACATTTACATATTACCTCATTACAGTCATTGCAGATATAGTGAAAATAATTAAATATGTTATGGTCTTCAAAGTGTCTGTCGGTAATATCCTATTGAGAATCATATTCAGTAAATGATCTGTGGAAGTCACCCCTACTTCTAGCTGTTGCATCCCAAGATCGCGATCTACAATCAAGTGTTGTGTGTATATTAAAGTTGCCAGAACTTTGCGATCCACGCGCACTGTCTATGCTATGCCATTCAGTCTGTCCTCGTGCAGCACCGGATGTTCTGTGGTTTGAGGTATTACTTCCGGTTATCCTGCCATCAATGTGCTCTTTACTTTTGATGATGTGGATATGCCTGTTAATTGACGAGACAAGAGTTCTAGCACCATACATGCTAAGATGTATCCCGTCACGTGCAAAATAATGTTTCACAGTGTTTCCATCACCGTAAATGAACGACTTATAACAGTCGATGAGGTTAGCCCCTGTTTCTCCACATACATTGTGCACCATGGTATTGTAAGTTGAAACATCTGCATCACTTCGTGGCGAAACAGTGCAAATATACACTTTGCAATTATTGTTTTGGATGTTTTTTACCAACTTCAAAAGCTCTATACGGGATGCATATGGATGTTTTCCGCTGCTGACGTCATTTCCTCCCACAAAAATGACCACGCTCTTGTATATACGCATGTCTATTTCTTTTATTTTTCCCGCTATATCAGTTATAATTGCACCGCTGCACTTGAATAAATCTGTTTTTGCGTTTAGACCTGGGCGCTGAATGCCTTTAAGTATGGAGTCACCGATTAAAAGTGTACTTTCTCTGAGCGGAATATGATTTTCAGAACTGATTTTGGATTTTGACCTAACTGCTTCGCCTGGTTCCGAATTAGTATTTGTTTGAACAGGCTCACTGATTTGGCTCTGGCGGGAAGTTTCTTGAATTTCGTTTACTTTCAATTTTCTTGAATTTTTACTTGTATCCGAGTCTACTGTACAAGGCAATGCAGAAGTTTGCAATTCACAATCTTGCAAAGTTTTACTACTAGTGCTACTCTGAACATTTTTAATCAAATCAGTTACGGTTTGTAACTTCCCTAATAGAGTATCTTTTGATTTGTCAACATTTTGTTTCAATGTGCTTGAAATTTCGCCTATTTCATCAACTCGCTGGGTTAAAGTAGTATTTGATGATGACACTTGTTTTTTAATGCTAAAAATTTCATCTCTAAGAATACTGAAATTTCTCTCTGTTGCTGATATGTGTGCAAAAACCGTGTCTTGTAAACATTTCACACCCTCTTTCACTGATTCTACAAGTGAGATAAGCTGTTCAGATTGCTTATCATCAGAAATAGATAAATTTGTATCTTGTATTTTACAATCTGTACTGTTGTTGTCAAAAACGGTCTCAATTTGTGAATCGGAACAAACTGCAGAGTCTCCGTCATGTGCTTCTACTTCTGATTCAGTACTTTCTGCTTTGTTATACTGCTCAAATATTTAATCTGTTGATTTATTTCATCTACAGTAGTGTTTTCAACTGATAAAGAATTCTGAGCAATTTTCATTATTTCAGGCAAGTCATGATTTAAAGATCTACTAATCTGTTTCCCGTTGACTAGACAGCTAGACTTCGTATGGTACAAGTTCATGGTATAAACTGAAGACTTACCAGATAAAACCTTGTATTTAGTTTCTACATTATTTCCTTTCTTATCAGCTACAGGAATTTTTTGATAGCTGTAAGGTTCAACGTCACTGGAGAAAAATTCGTCTGCTGATCGCTTCAAAATTTCATAAGCTCCGGCATTCAGTAACATCCGAATTCCTCCGCCAGTTTCCGTTAAAATGACTTCCGATCTATGCGAAGCTTCTAATTTCTTCTTCATCGCTTTTTTATCATTTAATTCATAGTCTCTATTTTCTGACTGCAGATTATCACTTTTAATAGCGCAACCGGAAGTCCCCACAATAACACTTTTTTCCGTCATTTCAGTCAATTATCTAATTGATCACACACAAAATTATACGGTTGAATTCCTCATTTTAAGCGCTATCTTTCAAGACGTACTTTTATTTTTTCCGTCAACGTTGACAAAAAATATCTTTTATTTTCTGAAATTTTGATGCTCCGAAATTTTAAAGTTGTTTATCCGGACGTGACGTCATTATGAACAACCCAGTCCTCCACAGTAGGCCATGTAAGATCCCTTTTCTTGCATACTTTATTTGATTTTACTGCAGATTCTACAAGGAAACCGCTTTAAATATGCCCTACTATTTTGAGCGGTAAATCAAAACTTCATGTTGATTAAATATTATCCCCCGCATGGAACCCCTTTGCGTAGGAAATTTGGTAGGTTCACACGTGAATTTACCACTGTTTATGTATCTAGGGCTAAAAACATAGTGCTTGATCGCACCCAAAACTATACTTTATTTACGTTGTGAATCAAAAAAAATATCAATTAAATCCTAAACATAAATTCTCCTTACGCACGTCCAGTTTTACTTGATTAATGCGACTATACCATCGACATTGACTTAATTATATGGTTTTGTTTACACAGTGACGTCATTTACCAAGAGAAACTGTGACGTCATTTACCGCCATTTTTTGTTTTGAAAAAAGTATGATTACAGGTATGTTCTTTGAAATGTGAATAGATTATGTTGCTATACATTTCTAAAATTTGATGCTCTTGCTTGTTCTTTTCGCAATCAACTCTCGCTTCAAAACTTCATGGGTATTCGTTACCAACAATTTTCGTAATTTTAACCGTTATTGCGTACCCTGAAATTTCGAACCATTCCTAAAAATGAAATTCCTGTTACATTAACTTGAAAAATATTGAAGTGTGTGCTTTCTTATGAGACCTTAGTTTACATTTACGAAAAACATTCTAATCTTTCACATGTAAACCGCCGTGAAACGTATCTCGGAAATAAAGTGTTCCAGGTACGAGTTGAATACACGAAAGTAGTTCGGTGCTGTCAAGTAAGCCCGAGATGTACTTTCCCTAGGGAAAGTATAGGCTGATCTCTTCCCTCCTCGTGCTGGGATCCGCCAATACTTTCCCCGGGGGGTATGCAAGAATGTATGATCCGTAGATGAAACAGTACTGATGTTTTTTTCGGCGAACATGAGGGGGATAAAATGCGTTTCAGTCGAACTCTTAAGTATTTTCTGCTTGTGAAATGTCAATATTTGATTTATCTTACGTGTAGATACTTCGATAGATCATTTTCTATGTTAAGCACAGTGGGTACAGAAATCGCAAAGTTCAAACCGGCTAGCACCCCAGTCTCTCTCCACTTCATCAGACTAGGACAAAGTCTTTTTTCATTATTTCATCCCTATCCTATTTTCACAGTTATTTCTTAAAACTTGTGTGATATGATATATGTACGTATGCAAACTACACGGTCAAGCCAGTTCTATTAATTGTGGTGTCTTCAATTCCAAAGTAAATCGATATTTGAATACACAATAAATGACTAATGCCAGTGTGAACATTTTCCTGTGTAAATTTTAAATTTCGAATTTAAAAGAATTTATTTGACACAACTATTTGATCAGACTGTTGTTTCTTGTATTATATTGATTCGAAGTGTTTGTTGTTTGATAAATTAAATGCAGATTTTACAGGAAAATATTTATGAATTACTTTGTGTTCTTCGGCTCAAGTAAATATTACTGTGCAGTACATAGAATATAATATGATAAAGTAACGACAGTCACTCTTGCCCTTCGATTGAAATGCGATTAAAACGGTGAAAAAATAAATCTACAATGTCTGTTGATATAATTTTAAAATCATTCCATGCATGACAGAGTTACCATGCAAACAGTATTCCATTACTTTTAAACATTAGAATGACCTTGACCTTTGAGGCAGTGTACGTGGTTCTTTCACGTGGCCCATTGTCTTGATGTGCTGAACAGTTGTGCAAAGTTATTTTAAAATCAATTAATGCATGACAAAGTTACATTCCGGACACAAATGTATGCATATATACAGGATTTCATTACCTATAAACCTTAAGTATGATCTTGACCTTTAAGGTAGAAACGTTGGTCTTGCACGCAACACGTCGGCTTGGTGCGCTGAATATTTGTGCCAAGTAATTTCAAAATCATTCAATGCATGACAAAGTTAAAGACCGGAAACGAAAAAATGTAAAGGCGGACGTACAGACGGACGGAAATACGGACGGTGCGATTTCAATATGACATCCTTCGGGGGCTTAAAAATATTAAAATTTTAAATTTAAAAACAAATGAAGAAAACTATTATTTTGCTTTTGTTTTTTATTACACATGTATGACATTGTGTGTATGGTGTCTTACTTAGTACAGTGTTAAAATGTCCAATGAATTAACTCCAGGTAGCTGTGGTTTCTCAGCATCTTTTTCAAGTTTTTTTGACAGACATTGGTCACTTCTTAGTAAGGTCAATCAATCAAGCCTTTAATACAGAGGGATAATCTACTACTCTTAAACAAGGGGCCATAACTTGCATTCCGAAATGTGATAAAGACAAACGTAACATAAAAAATGGAAACCTATTTCACTGCTAAATATACCATACAGATTGCCTAAACTATTGTCGCACAACGTCTTAAAACAGTACTAGACAAACTAATAATAAGTGAAGATCGAACTGTTTTTTACCAGGAATACAATGTATATAAAGGGGACATTATAAGATTAATTTATGATGTTATGCAATATGTAGAAGACAACCAAGTGCCAGGAATGCTGTTTTTTTATTTTGCCACCGCTTTCGACTCATTTTCTTGGAATTTTATGCATAAAGTGTTACAAGATTTAAATTTTGGAAAAAAAATTTAAAAGTGGGTTAAACTTTTTATAAAATTATCCAATCATGTTAAACTGTTAATTGACATCTTTCAGACTGTTTCATTATACAACGTGGATGCCGACAGGGAGATCCCCTTTTCCCGTATATTTTTATACTGTGTGCAGAAATTCTCGCACTACTTACGAAAAATAACCAGACTATTAAAGGAATTAAGATTTATGTTGTAGAATTTCTTTTATCCCAATATGCCGGTGATACATCTATAACGTTTAATGGATGTGAAAATCTTTAAAACAAACATTACATACTTTAGAATCCTATGCAAAAATATCGGATAGAACATAGAAAAACAAAAGTACTTTGGATTGGTTCCATAAAAGGCAGTAACATAACATTCTGTCCAGAATTGACCTCCAGTGGAAATCTGAGAGTTTTAAGCTATCGAGTGCCATCTTCAAAACTAACTTTAAGAACATAATAGAATCCAATTATCTAACAAAGATTGGTGAAATTAATAGATTGTTTATTCAATGGTAAAAAAAATAATTACTCAAATTGGTAAAGCTATTGTAATAAAAACTTTAGCCTTATTAAAACTTAATCACCGTTTCTGAGCTTACCAAGCCCACATTCAGAAAATATAAAAAAAAATAAAAATATCTTCATTAAATGCCTTTCTGTACCAGACAACATTAAGAGAACTGTTTTAACACAGAACTATGATTGCGGAGGGATAAGAATGGTCAATGTTGACATATTTATGACTTCATTAAAAATTGACATGGACTAGGGAAGAAAAAATCAAAATACATGTAGTTTAACTTTATAAAAACAGAGTATTGTTTCATCTTTAAACGTAATACATTTGGAGATGCTTTATTGAAAAATAAAACTCAAAGAGTGAAAAACCAGTTTTGGTAAGAAGTGTTGATAGGATTAATGGATCTTAATAGACAGTATCCCAGGAATTGGTGTGAATTCAGCTCTTTACATGTGTGGCACAATTCTATGTTTGAAAAAAGGTATCAATAGTTTCTGTTTCCAAAGATTCTTAAATAGTGGAATATGTTTAGTGAATGTTTTTTTGAAAACTGTTGGAAATGTCCTCGCCTTCAATGAGTTCTCAAGAAAATACTTCGTTAATACAATTTTATACGATACCAAAATATTGTAGAGTCAATTAAAGAAGTTTTGGTTGATATGACTTTCCCACACTGTACCAAAAAGGAATTCAAAAATTTTAGAATACTAATGCTGTGATCACAGAGATCCGAAAAGATTATTTTTTTTCTTGTTTGGCAATACTTTATGAAAGAAGCTTATTGTGGACAGAGAACTTTTTTCTCAACACACATGATATACAATGAAAGAATATTTAAATACAAGTCAGAAAATATTTAGAATTTAAATTAAAGAACTTATTAAGAGGAACGCACTGCTGAACAAATTTCTAAAATCGGAGTATTACAAAAATGATGATATTAGAGACTTAACATTTCCAAAATGATAGATCACGGAGGCGGCAATTTTGAATTTGTAATGTCAGTGCTCTAATTAAATATTCATACGGGTAATACCGCTTGGTTAAAAACAGCAGCTTCAAAAACATCTCAATACATGGCAACCTACATGACACGTAATAAATGTTTATCAATTTCAGATAAAAAACTATCATGAAAAAATGAGTAAATAGGTTTCTAAAAAAAGTTTCTTGTTTTGAAAAAGGGGCGGGCTAATAATATGGCTAATTTGCATATTAACTAAATCTTAGATTTCTCATAACTCTTCTAATTTTCATTTGACATTTGATTTTAAAACTTCGTTTAACGGTGTGTTCATGTTAACAAGGACCGTTAAATTCTGTTTCCCTTTTTAACATTGCCATCAAATATGTATCATACAATTAGAACAGAGCAGAACAGAACAGGAGTTTATTATGATTTAAGTATTACAGTTAATCATCAATAGCATTCTTTTTGCATTTCTTTAAGTTTCATGAGATTTGGTCTGTTGTAGAAGTATGCTTTGATAAACAAATTTCTTATATCTGAGAAAGAAAGACATTTTAATAAGTAATGAAACTCATTTGCTACATCCGGTGTTTAACATTTAAGACATTTTCTTTCAGCAATTTCTATATTTTGCCATCTACCAATTTCATCTGAGAAGAAGTGATTACTTGTTCTGAGTTTTAATAATTGCAAACATTCATCCATTAGGGAAAGAGTTTCCAAAAAAGCTTATTAGCTTACTACTCGATCCCTTGTCTTTGTAATGTATATTGTAGTTTACATGATATCTGATAAATAAAATGTTGTTTAAACTAAACATTCATCCTTTGTCAAAACTTGTAAATAATTTTCCATTTTGATGCTTTGTTTCTGAGTAATAAAGTCCTTTCTCTAATAGATGAATTTCGTAACAATGAATGCTAGTTTTGTAGATTTTGATCTAGAAGAATTTGTTTGGTGACGATTTACTTTGAAGATTTGACTGATTTTCCCACAAATCTATCCTTTCTATATCTGTCAGAATGTTTTAATGTCATACCATTTAGATTGAAAATTTGGTTATTGTAACATGTATTGTTAAATTTGGTAAAATAACTTATTTTGATTTCCAATAATTAGCCTGTTCCAGAAATTGATCATTCTGCATTTTACTAGAATATGTAAGGGATGTCTGCCTAACTCTGCATTTAGCATATACAGTGGTGTTGAGTGTCTGAGATGTGTCACCTTTCTTAGAAATTCTTTATGTATTTTTTTATCATTTGATAGTCTTCATATTTCTGATAAGTACACGAGAATTGGTAGTTTAATATTCAGATTAAGGTCTCCTAGTAAATTAAAGTTACATGTATGTATTCTTTTGTATAAAAGCTACACGGTATTGCGTACTTGTTGTGTTAAATGTTTGCGAGCCGCAAGGAAACTTCCTTATTTTGCGAAAGATATATCTATGTAGTACTTATATGATGACACAATTTCTATCATTTTGTTATCAATTTTAAAGATTCATATCTTGTGTCATTCTGACTCCTAAAGTCAAATACAATAACTTTTGTCTGAACGAAAGTAATCAACGAAATTCTGTCAATACAAATTGAAGTGAGTTTTGACGTCGACTTGTGGTATGTGACGTCTTTTTTTAGAGTAGGCAATGATGCGTTAGGTATATGTATTCAGAATGATGTTACTTTATATCAACTGGACATGTGAAACTGTAAATTTTTCATAAATATCGAAATATTATCTATTCAAAATATTTCAAGTATTTTGTCCGAAGGTCCCTTTTGCCGTGTCACCGGTCATGTATCTTCCTTTATGTCGGTGAGTCAAATCAATGTTTTAAAAAGATACTGTAGAGATAATGCGCATGGGACTTCTCTTGTTATCATTTATTATCGAAGGAGGAAGAGAAAAACACAAATGGTTGCCACAGTTGCAACACGTCACTGATAAGAAGACCATGTCAATATAAAAATACTTGTCTTTGTTAAATCAGGAGCTTTGAGAAGATAACATGGTAGGCTATTGAATGATATCTTTTCGTATTCGTTAATGCTTATACTCCTACATTTAGTTTGTTTCTCTTTAAATTTTGAACGTTAATACAAATGTCTAATGCTTAAATTTATTTCTGTCGTACATGTATCAGAAAAGAACTACTCATGCATTGTTAATTTGTTTTACTTATGTATCATTTTATACTTATATTTTAATTTGCTGGATAGTCAATGAAACGGTGTTGAAATTTGGCTTTACAGGGTAGACTAAATGTAAGGTAGACATCGGGGTGAAGATTGATATGAACAAACAATTAGTTCAGATTTCAAAATGTTGTTTAAGCGTTTCCACTATCAATGCCTTTAGAGTTTAAACAATGTATTGAATGTATTGTAATAATGCTTAATAACTTTTTCAAAAAATTTCTTCAATTATTTACAGGAGAAACTTGTAGTATCCGCTCTGATAGTCATTATTGCATGTACTGCCGTTAACATCAAAGGGGTTTCCGCTGGCACATCTTCAGGTAAGTAGAGAATCTTGGATTTATGAAAGTGGTTTGCGAGCTTTGGATATTGAAAACACAAGGTTATCCAAAGCAGGATATGTACATTTTTTGCATACTTTAGTTGATTTGATTTAGTTGTCATTTGCATGTAGAATCATTATATATGGTAAGTGAGCATCTTACAATTCTTTATAGTGTCCAGGCGTATATGGTTGTATCTAGATCTGCGCGTGTATTTTTTGCGCCGGAATTCAATGCATAAGATGCACTGACTTAAGGATTTAATTTAATCCGTTTTTTCTCTAAAAATTCCCATGTGCTTTGACTGATATAAGAGCTGTACTGAAACAATTGTTTCCCAAAGTCAGCTCTTGAAGTCGGGCATAAACTTGTTATTGACATTTTTTTAAAAGACGACAACATGTTAACCTCTTTCATTTTTAATATGTTTTGATACAAAATTTATTCTTGATATACTGCTTTACTTTAACCAATATTTTTCAGTACTCTTAATTCTTTATGACTGTCTGCCCCAAACAAAGTAAAATTTCTAAGTCTCCTCTTGAGAAGCCTATCGATTAAGCAGGAACTAAAAGTTTTTGAACGCCTGAACCTACATTTTTGTGACAATAGCTTTTCATTCATATTTTGGGAAATCAGACGAGCAATGTAATATAACAGTATACAGTCAAACCTGTGAACAAAGACCACTGTTGGGAAGCGACAAATGTAGTCTTTATTTGCAGCTGATCTTTATTCACAGGTGAGTCTACCATATATGAATAATGCACGGTTATCTCCCTGCTGGTCTTTATTAGCAGGGTGGTAATTATTCGGGGCTGGTCTTTAACACAGGTTTGACTGTAAATCGAATAAAAATAAATGCCATTTTTTCAGTTTTACAAATAGCCTGCAAAAATGACGCCAATTGTTCAAGTGTAAAAAATGCGACGTGTGATAAAACTACAACCAATAACTGCACGTGTACAGGAGCCTTCAAAGTCAGCAACAGTATTTGTGCTTTAAAAGGTAAAGATTTTTGGAATTTATTTACTTTAAGAAGAAGAATGTCATGCTTATCTTATATTTGATATGAGCCATTTGGTTATCTACCTCATATAATCAATTCAACAAAAATCGTGTACTAAAATGCTTGAACTATTTTTATCAGGCATGTGTTTGCGTGTACACTATAAAGGTCTTGTAAGCAAAGTTATAAGATTAAAATGGACTCCCTGACCTTCTGTGAGGTTTTAATATTTACTTCAAAACAAAGTATTACAGTTTCCCGATGTATATGTGTTTTGTACGTACGCAATACAACGAGATTTATTTTGTAATATCAAGAGCATGTAGGGAAAACTGGCTTCTAGAGATAAGGTCGAATGTTGTGGCCAAAAACTACAAGAAAAATAACCTTTAAAGTAGACCCTTTTCTTCAAAGATCAGAGTTCAGTTATACATTCAATTGAAAGCGATTCAATGCAATAGTGGTGTTATATTATGTTGACATCACAAACAATATTGAATCACATTACTGACAGATACGGTATGCCTTGTAGCATGATAAGAGTAATAAGAGAAACAAAGCAATGGAAATTCATAAATCTACAGTATAATTATTATAAAACCAAGGTTGTTACCTTATCATTTTTCTATTACTATGTGCTTACCTATTTTAAGTTCTGGGCGATGACTGTTCATCAGACCCAGAATGCGTTGGCGTGGAGCATGCAACTTGTGACACTAGCAGTTCCAATAAATGTTGGTGTACAGGAGTTTACAAAGCGACAGGCGGTAAATGCTCTCCGAAAGGTAAATATTCTAAATTGTATATTGTAGTTTCATTTTTTGTATTTTTCAAAGAAGGAAGAAATTAATATGACTTTAAATTGTGATAAAACCTTAGATGACATAACACAGGTTTTTTCTCTAGTTAGCCATTATTGCTCTACTCGAGTTATTTCGAACTTAAAAAGCAATGGTGAAATAAATAGGATATGATAAGTGAAGCTTATGACAGGACAATATCGATAGAACAAATATGTTTTCAGTGTTTGTTTCCTTTCTTTTAAAATTCCTAATTCACATCCTTGTACCGGCGCTCACAAGCCCCGGTGTGCGCTCCAACATACAGCACACGGTTTTATTTTTTTGATTATCGAAATGTGCGAAATATGGCGAGTTTAAGTCAAAAGCTTGTACTGAAAATTTCAATTTCCAAGAAAACAGGCGTAGTACTCAATAAATATGCAAAACACATTAATTTTAGATACCCTGTTGTAAAGTAAAACCATTCTTCAATGAGATGTCCACATTTCAAGCCCAAATTCGTATAAATGAATGAAAGGACACTGTTTAAAGATGGCAAGGTGTTTCAAAACAGCACCATCACAGCACAGCAGAGCTAGTGAGCGCCGGTACAAGGGTGTGCACATTTGTAATTGTCGCCTGTTTTATTGGATGATATGATCGTATCTGCAAACGACAAAAAAAGACATATTTCTTAGAACTCAGTTTTTGTTTTCTTTCGTTCAATAATATACATTTTTAAATTTGATTCTGTTTTACGATAATATTGATGCACTTAGTGTAGTTATTTCTAAACTAACAGATTATTGCATGAGCAGAGATTTACCACGGTATAAAATGATATTAAAATTGTGACACCTTGGATGCAATTATTATTGTGTATTTTATATGCCATTGTTAGTGTAATTTAAATTGAACTTCATTGTCTCATTGCGGGCCGCTATTTTTGATACGGGATGTAAATGAAGTAGTGAATAATTCTTTGAACAAATAATATGAAATCAATGAAAATCATCAGGACTGGTAAAATTAAGAATGGGTTTAATGGTAAACTTGATTCCGGGAGACAAAACAATGAATGAAAACGTTGACGTCATCACACTGACGTCATTACTCCACGTTCAAACGTTGTACAGTTCAGATTAACGGTTCGCTTTTAAATCGATTGTCTGCTTTGTTAGGTTCTGAATCTGGCGTCTTCTGCATAATGTCACAGTCGGGCATTTTTTTGCATTTTATGTATTAGATGATTAAACTAAAATAAGTTTGTATAATATAGTTATGAATGATATCTTGACTGGTTGCCCGAATAGGGGAGTGATTTCCAACAGCCACTATTTATGCTACTTTACACATTACCGCCGAATTGAAAAAAAAGGTCCGTAGTAGTTACGATAGTTTACATAAAGTCGGCCTATAAGAATCGAAATAATCTATGGCTACAACTAATATTTATCGCTCTCGAGACTCATTCAAGATGGAATCAACATCGAAGAGAGAGAGAGGCAATGTGGAATCATTTGTGTCTTGCCTAAGAACACAACCGACATGGCGATGGTAAGAACCCGGGGCCCTTCGATCCTGAGGCGAACGCGCTACCACTGCGTCACGGTGGCTCCACTACCGAGGGGATTATTATCGGATCACGTGACATAGACACCCTTATGTTGGGTCAATTCGATCATTCGTGCTTTACGAGAAATTAAAGCCGGGTTTAGCAAGAAATATGAGCGTTTTTTTCTTTTAATAAAAATTCACAAAATTCTACATGCATTCACAGTAAACAATAAATGACTTATATTTCAGTTCTTGGTTCACCCTGTACTTCTGCAAACGAATCGGCAGCATGTACAGTTACAAACTCAAAATGTGACACAACCAAGAAATGTGCTTGTGACAAAGGCTTCTTTAAAGAAGCAGCAATGGACACGTGTGTCATGGGTACAGTATAAATTCCATTGTCCTTATATCAAGTATTATAGGTATGCTTGCATAAAAAGCACTTGCAGCACAAACTTTACCCAGGAAAATGACCTGTTCTATAAAGGTTTGTTTCTTTTGAGAAGATCCTATGGCAAAAAGCTCCCAAATCTCATTATACAGTTGAGAGGTTATAATATGTCCAATTAAGCATACTTTAAACAACTACGGACAGACATTTTTAAAATTCAGAGCGAAGCTTTTTTATGAAACATTCAGAAAAGGAAAATTTTATTTTTTCAGTCTCTTTTTGCACAGCATAAACAAAAAAGGTTTCAAAGTTAACAATTATGTAGACAATTTTAATAGCTCAATTTTAATGCAAATTCCATTGGTTTTTTTTGGTCAAAAATGATATTAGTACTGGATGTGTCTCTCTATAACATACGTAGAAATTGTGCGATATGCTATGTTTTCGACGTCATGGTAACGTTATGTACATACATATGGTCAAAAACAGTACAGATCTGAATCAGAAATATCGTTTCCTATGCTATCAAAACACAAAGATGAATTAGAGAAAAGTGTTAAAGTAGGCTTTCACCATATACTTACCCTTTTCGTCATAAATCCGTACAAACATGTTTTGCGTACCGAATCTTTCTTAACTTGCTTAAGATTTGCTACATAAATTGCAATTGTAGGTCTTGGTTCCGCTTGTGGGTCTGGAAATGTGTCTACAGTTTGTATTGATACCAGCTCTGGTTGCAAACAAAGCAAGTGCACCTGCAACACAAACTTTATCCAGGAAAACGCCGTGTGCTACAAAGGTTTGTTTCTTTCTAGAACATCTAAAAGAACTTAATGATAGAAATTTTGTATAAAAATCATCATGGAGTGATATAAAGAGTACCTGACACTTAACATTTAATCAAAGACCTTTAATGTTTGACTGCTTATTTTTATTCTAACATAAGTGTAGAGGCTACTGTCCGTTTGCCCATGGACCATTTTTGTTTTGTTTTGTTTATCATTGTGCAAGTAACACAGATGTATGTCTGCTTTGCAATTCTTGGTCTTGTATCAGTGATTTTCCATCTAGGGTGATTTTATTTTTTTTATTTAAAATATTAGATAAGTATTAAACCTTCTCGAATGATCCATCTGTAACGGGTATACATCATATAGCAAGATTCCTTAAACTCTTATGTTTTTAAGCTCTTGGACAGAAATGTGCGAAAGACACGGACTGTACCTCCAATACCGTATGTGATAACACTGATGGATGCAAATGTAAACAAGACTTTGTTTCTACAAACGGATTGTGCCAAGGTAATTAAATGTAATATCATACCTTACCTACTACGATCTTTTAGAAAAGTATTGTGAAAGAAAAATAGAAATAAAAAGATTACGAAAATAAACGAATCAAGTATCAGTACTTAACTATGAAACATAATATTACGTATAATATAGTATTTTGTTTTGATTCCATACATTTACTTTTGAAAATCATACCAAGTACCACTGTGCAGTGATTTACTCTCTTTTACATCTTTACCAATCAAGTTGTCGTCAGTTCGAGTCATGTATCAGACGGGAATGTTTTCATACACCTTTTTGTACCAAATGTAGCAGTTGTCTGTTTCTTACCTGATGCTAGGTCAGTACACGGGCAAGAGCACTGGTTAAAACGAAAGAAACACGTTACAATTACGTGGAACGAGATTACATTGCATTTGTGGTCTCAAGAGACGAAGAATTTTAAACAAAATATTTTCCTTCTTTAATATTAATTTACTAAATGTATTTACATTTTAGCTTCTTCAGCAGAAAGAACCCGACATGCAGTCGGCGTTATCGCAGCAGCGATCATGGTCATTTTTGTTGGAAGAATAGTTTAAAAGTAAATATTACTTATTATATTAAATATTGTTTCTCGTCACTAGGTCGAAGGTCGAGGTAACAGGGGCTCGTGGTATTGACATACTGTGCGCTCTTAAACTCCAAAATCCCTGGTAACAATTGAATGAAATTTCAAAGAAGTCATAAGTACCATGCCTAGTTAGTTTATACTAATTTATTTTAGCTCGATTGTGAAGAAAGCTTGTAGCTTATCGAGTCACTCTCGAGTCCGCTTCCTGGAAAAACCAGTACTGGTGTCATATGAGGAAGTACGGTCGTGACCCCATGCCTAGTTGTGTATGGTCCATGTTTTGGGTAACTAAGTCAAGGTCACAGGGGTTCGAGATAGTAAAATATCGTACACTCTTAATCTAAAAAACTACCAAACTATAACTGCTTTTTACTCAAAACAGCGGGGAGCGCTCTTAGCGTAAAGATCTTTTCCACCACTTAATCATCAAATATTACATACATTTTATATACCTTGTCAGTGCGGTGTTCGTTTGGGTATTCAGTTGTACATGTATATATTACAGAAAGACATCCCTGTTTTCATTAGCATTATCATCAGTCACTTGAATAGGTGATAGTAACTATTCCACATGTGCAGTCACTATTTGGTTATCGCACCCCCCTCTCAAAAAGGTTCCGCACAATTAGTAACCTTTAATATTACTGACTAATCTACACCATACTGAAACATGGTTTATACATAATACATGATAATTATGTCTGCTTTGAGACAACTTTATAACAGCATCTTTAATAGACTTAACTACTTACAGTAAACTCCATGTATAGCGACTCCGGAATAAAAAACAAATATAATAGTCCCAATAAGTTTGTTATATACGGTGTTTACTGTATATGGGATTCAAAAGAGATCAGGACCTCGTTTAAGGTAAAACTTTAACTAACAAAGGGAGATAATTCTCCCAGTTTCAATCTTGGAAAATGTTTCGGTTATCTTATCATAAAAACCCTAACGCGGTCTACAAAATTGTTATTATTCAGAATCTGCTAGACTTATGAAAGCTATAAACATTCTAAATAAATAATATACAGCATATACTTGAAGAACGAAGAAAGTCTTTTATAAAAAATCCCGATAAATCCGGCGTAAAATGTATCATAACATGTACTTATAATATTATATATGGTGTTTTTTTCAGTTGTGTGTGCTGCTGAAGAGAGGGAGAGAACAAAAACTAACTGTAACAATTCTACAAATGTTTGAGAACAGACTTAATGCATTGTGTTACATTTAATTGTCGCTGATTGACATTGGACTTTTTCTGCTTTTCTTCTGATTAATAGAAAACAAGCGTAAAACGGTTCATACTTCTATAAATACATTATTATCTGTTTAATATTGATTCCAGGCTAATCATACAATAAGTTCAAAATGAGAAAAATAACTCAAGTCCTGTGTAAACCATATCTTGATATCCGTAACAATTTTGCCTTGAACGAGGTTGTCAGATTGTGCAAAGAGTTTTATATTTATAGTGAATTTGAACAATTCTTAGACAAACTTTGTTCTAAATTAGCTGGAAGTATTAACAAAATGGATACTGGTCGTACACCGTAAAAAGACATTCCTCAGAATCCACTGCGAATAAATATTGATTTTTAACATGTTTAATTGAACTTATATTTACTTATTTTGAATATGTTAAGACTATATCATTTAAATGCCTTTAGAATAGGCATTTTTGGAGAACTATATTTGAATTCAAATAAATTTATTTTAATGATAGTCAAAATACAATGATATGTTCATGTATTAACCTTTCTAAAATAGTCGATATTCAGTTGACAAAATTTCCTTAAAATCTTAAGATTTTTGATGTTTCAGTATTGCTTTTCCTGAAAAACATGAACTGTTGAGTAAAATTTTCATGGCAGATTGAAAAATACTAATATTAGTGATATGGTCATTTTAACCAGATAAGCTCATTCGTTAACACCTATTCTACATAAAGGCAGTGATATCTCATAGGGTAAGCGACTCATAAATTCACCAGCTTTAGCAAAATAATTCTAGAAGTGATAAATATCTGTTTTACGTTTTTCTTTTTTGTGTGGATTTGCGATGCTTTAATGTTTTCTTCAAATTGTATCATTCTAGTTGACAAAAACTACACAAGGACGATGATATATTGCAAGAACTACAGTAACTATATAAATGTGGCACAATAAAGTATGAGAATTAAACAAAGTTCCAGCGCTGTGAACGAACCTTGCTTGATAAGAATTTTCTCCTTTTTACTATTTTTATTACGCTTTCCCAAACCTTTTTGTACAAAACTGTTGAACAACTGTTTTATTTTCAAATGAACATTTCGCTTAATCTGTGAATATGTTTCAACAAAAGACTTTCTTTAGAATCAGCTGTTAGAAAGACGCTGTTTCATAATAGAGAATGTCGATCATGTTTGAAACTGGTATGAAGATGGTAAAGAGTAATTCTCAAATTTTAATGAGGACCAAAATTTATTTTAAGGTACCTGGATATGACATTACTTTTATGAACACATGAAATTTTTTTACTTGTTCGAAATCCCTACAAAAATATATATCATAACACATGTATGCTTCCAAAGCAAAGTGCATTTAATATGAAAAGAAGTCTTTTGCACTTTATTCTATGGACTGAAAACGCTTTTTTAACGTTTTTAACTGAAATGTCTTGACACTGAGTATTATTCCCATTGAAAGCCAAATGAACATGATTAAACGATTTTGTTCATTTGAGAGTAGATCAACATCCACATAAAATACCAAAAACTATGATAATGTATGCAGCTGACGAATATATTTATTTGATCAATATTATTGAAACGTTAAACTTTAAGATCAATATGTTTGATTGGTTTTGACAAAATTATTGTATCATTTGTGACAATTATATGTGTTTCGGATATAAGTAAAGGTTAAGTATGATTTCTTATGACCAATAAACAGTTGTTCATTATTTACAAGTGTTGTTTTAAATTTAATGTACATTGAAACATGGCGATCCTGAATTTGTGCCATGAAATATTCCAAAGTGTTCAAATGTACTGATGGTGAGTGTTTTTTTGTACAAAAGCACGTTGAATAAACTGTCAGTAGTATCTTATGAGGGTTCTGCAGTTTGTACCGGATAATCTATATGACTAACGGCCCTAGACGGAGTTAGTTATTTAAGGTTTCGGGCGGACTGTCTGAAAAACAGAAAGTTTCTCAGTTCAATCATACACCTGGTTCCTTTACAAGCCCGGTATAAAACACTAATACTAGGAACTCATCTGAAAGTGAGGTTAGTGGTACAGGGGGTGGGGATGTCGAAGCCTCGATACCTTTATTACCAGTCCACTAGACCAAGTATCTGTTATTCGATTATGTGAAGTGTGCATACATTTTTCGTCCGTAGGTAATTCACAATTTTTCGAACATGAAGAAAAACATCTAAAAACATGTCTGAAGACGATGTTATATTGCTCGCTCCGAATGTTTTTAACTATAATGGGACGGTGTGTCGAGCACAAGTCCCTGGTTTGTAGCTCAAAGGTTACACTTGGAGATAAATAATAAAATATTGACAAATTAGACATTGTCCAGACTGTATCTTATCTTAATACAGGAAATCAAGTGCATTAAGTCTAAATTGTTCCACTGCTTGACTTTCAAGAAATTACTTTGTAAGGCAGGACTTAACCTTGAAAATAACCGCCATGAAGAAAGGAACACACACCATAATGGAAAAATAACTCTATTACTGTAAAACACATACATGTAATTTGGAATTTCTTGACATTTTTTCCATTAAAAGAAGTTTTAAAAATTGATTTTGCTCTCATAACTTTGTACTCGGCTGCTGTAAAAGCATAACAACATCCACATCCCGGCACTTATGGAATTTGCGAAATAGAATTATAGGAAAACAAATTTTAGAGACAAACTGAAGGATATGCTTTTAAGTGAAAAATGTATGGAAAATATTACAACCCGGGGTAAACGGGTACACATGTACAATAAATAAATGATGATCAATGTGATATTGCTAGCACAATGCATAAACGGTTACTATAGTTAGTATGTGCTGTGATGCCGAGTTGGCTTTATTGTTTACTAAGGTGCTTCGTGTTCACGAAATTTGGTATGGAGATGCATTTTGAAAATAATCAAAATGTTCTGAATAACTGTGAAGATGTCCGACCTGACCGGATTAAATATGAAGGCAGAACTGTTATTTGTGCATATTTTATAGCTACTTTGGCCAAGTTGTTTTCTCTCGGAAATAATTGCTGACGGAGGAACTGTAGGGACTTTAGATCGCATGAATATTCCATTCCAATTAAGGGCTATAGCCTATGCAGTTTGCAACTGTTATGAAGCAAAACAGTTTTGTTAAGCAGTCAAATTGCATATGGTAAGGTCCTCTTTCCGCGCCCGTCCGCAACTTTTTACCTGAACACTTCTTCAAAACTTCAAAAGGGCTGTTGACAGCGATGGAAACCTAGAGAAAAGGGACAATAACTCGATTGTTCTCATTTAGGAATTACCCTCCACCCACCCTCACTATATCATATTTTTTCGCGAGTGCCGATCAAACATTTAAAGCTGGTTGCAGCATCTACAGGTGTGCATATTGTAAAAAATCTAAATCTACTACTTGAGATTATAATCATACATATCTTCCTTTATTGCAATTACTGGTCCGGAGAAAACAAAAGGGTTGCTATTTTAACTGCATAAAAAGACGATACAATGTATTAAAAGGACGAGGAATGTGCAAGAAGAATACACTTTTTGTACTTATCTCGTTTATAAAATTGCATCTCTGTTGGTTTAGTAGAGGATGCACCAAATTTTCTTGACATACAGGACCTATCAAGCTTATCAGTCAAGTTTTTTTGTCGGATTCAGACTTCAAACAAGTATGTTATATATTGTTGGGAACTGATTTAAGTTATTTATTTCCACCGTTTGTCATTATATTTTACTATAAGACTGTGTAAGTCTCCACTTAAACGTTTCTCTATCACCAGTTTTTGGCGTAAGCTACATGTATATAAGATGGGTCAAACTTAAAGTAATGATGCTGCTATACCGATAATGTGGGGTCTATTTCAATGCTACATTGGATATAAATCTTAAATTTGACTTGGAAATAAATGTTGTCTCCTCTCTACCCAAATTGCGATGCACTTTATTGTAAATCCTTTGTTTTTGCTGTTCTTTTTGTTTAAAACATAATTCAGTGGATAAAGTAAATATTAAACCAAATGAGTTTCAACTATACAAAAAGCACTTAGATCAAATGCATATAATCGACGTAAATAACTTTTAAAAGGGTTTAAATAAACAGTTTAAATAAACATTTACAAATTTGTTGTCCATTAGAAGTGCTCCTGCTGTGTTACCTGAATGAAATATAACTGTGATACAGTGATAATGACTCGAAACCTTGTTTCATTTCTTTTAATCTCTAATTGATTAGTGCCGTATCGAGACCATAAATCTATGATATTATTTGCTGTAACTGTGCTAGTAAGTAATGTTGAAGTGGACAGATACGAAAATACATTTTATGGTTTATCTACATAAAATCCGTTGGTCACTACTTGTAGCCGAGCAAACACGAGTTGTAATATATAATACAATGTCAGACCAGATATTGTTTTATATTTTATGTATGTATGCTTATTTGGTTTCCATTATAACAGTTTGAATAAACATTGCTATTTTAATTATCCGATTATCTTTGCCTTTGGGGGAAATGGAAAGAGCGATTGAACGGTGTGTAATAATTCGAATATTCTTACTTTTAAAGACTAGGTCTGATCACTCCGAAAGCAGTTTTCTTACAAGTCAACTTTTAAATTATATTATAAGTTATATAAAAATTATTGGATATTTGGTGCACATGCAATATTATAATTATTGCTGTAGTTTTAGCGCGACAACCGCAGCATGGTTTTTTTCGCAACACTTACCATGTTCAGCATATCAATATACTTTTGCATTTGTTTCATGAATTTTCTAGATTTCAGAATGGTATAAGTCGAGGAGATTGTAAAAAATACATTTTTCTACTCTCGGACAGTCAAAGAGTATTCAACAGTACAATGGCAAGTTATTCCACTTTTGCCATTGGAGCATGTAAGCCTGACAAGTTTCATGACATAATGTGCAATATCAAGGTAGTTAACAAGTTGTAAATGTAATAATGTTACAGAAAAATGGTTGTTAGGCTATTGTATTGAAATGTTGTTGCTAACAAGAAATCCAAGTATTGTAAACGGATGCACTATACTACAGATTAGAAATGCATTATCGCAAACGATGATATTCAATTCAGATTTATTTAGGCATACTATCATATACATAACATTGTTTTCCAAGTTATATATAGACAATAAAAATACAGATAATTGATGCTAAGAATTTGTCATTAACATAACAAGCACGATCATATCATTATTGTTGCGAAAGGTACCGCCCCCTTATGCCGTTGTGGTACTTAGTAGTCAGGAATGCCGAGCTCGATTGATCTGTTGTAATTGAGTAACATATCTCTCTACATATATAACTTGAATACATACTTTGCCATCCTGTATGGCATGTACGTATACAAACAACTCACTCACCACCCTGTGTACTTGAGTACGATAAGATTCTCTGGATAGTCTGAGTATCTGTGACATGTACGTATACAGGTATAGCAACTCAGTCACCGCAATGTGCCCTGAGTGTCTTTATGTCAGGATAACCAACATCTCCAACATCAGATGGCTCTTAAAAACCCTCCTAAGAGATTGAAAAGTCTGGAACACACTCAAAAGTTGACCATGGTAGTTTAATAAACAATAACATTTACGTGCATGACATCAATGAAACATCATATGTTAGATAAACATATATTGTAAAGATTTCGTACATAACATTGATACGAGATACTGGCGTTGTTTACAATATACAGGGTGAACATTAATACATGATAGGATAAGAAATCACAGTAAATTTGTTAAATTTTGCACTAGAGGTCTCATTTTGGTATTGATTTAAAACTTTTGTCAAACGACGTCATGGTAACGTTGATGACGTCATCAATGACGTCAAACTTTCCTTGGATTTCCAAAATTGCACTTAGATTCTAGTCATAAATAATAAAACTTTTCTAGGAATTGGAGAAAATCAAACTTTGGTAAGAAGAAAATTACAAAAAACTAACCACATCTCATATATTAAAGTACTGAAAAGACTAAATTCCACGATGAGATGGCATTGTGCAGTGAAAAAGGGACCGTTTTGGTGGTGTTTAGTGCTCACGGAACAATAGGGTCATATTTATATTGATGGTTTTGGAGAACTAGGGTGTCAATGTTTAACACCTGCTGTATAAATTAGAAATGTGTTTTCATATAACTTTACACATAGGACAAAATTTATGTATATGTGCTAAACTAATACACATAGCCCAGTTGAATATCTTCAAAGAAAAAGATCTTATTAAATTGTGTTATCCTATCATATATCAATGATAATCCTGTACATCGGAGTTTAATTGATGCATCGAAGGACCGAGCCTATGTAACGGGATCTTTCCACAAGTGTTAAAACGGTAAGCTCATTACATGTATTTAAACGTGTATAATATCTAGTTCTCTAAGTAAATGGCAGAACGAAGACCAAAACAACTTCTAGGATCTGCGGTCACATGATACTTTAGAAGAGGCATACCTAAAGGTAGAGCCTTACATCTGTTTACTTATATATAGCCTATATATATTGAAGTGCTATTGAAACTGTACCGTTGACACAATGTTTATTTAAGTTAAAACTGCATTTCTATGTTTGTCGCTACTTTGAGAGACTATATGCAAACTAGCATTTGTTTATACCTTCAGTAGGTGGTTGCTGCAAGTGTCAGACGACGGATGTTAGATTATATGCTAAGTACATTTGTACTATTGTATTTAGCTGCTCATAGTTTGACCTGTGAGAAAAAATGGAAACTGAGGGCGACCGCTGTATTTATACATTCTGGGAATTATCATGCGACCATAAGTACCAATCAGAACCCAGGAATACTGCAGGGTTCTGTGCTTATCCCAGCAACAATTTAACAGTAAAGTATAACAATTATAATGCACGATGGGTTAAACCCGCAATGGCATGCTTTTTGTAAAAGCATGATAATGCAACATAAACAGATTCCTAATTCGTTTCTAAACTTAAAAGCCAGATGTTAATACATGAAATGTTAGAATACATGCAGACGAATCGTTATACGTCAGAGACAAATAGTCCTTAATATATGAATAAACGATACAAGTCTGACTAATAATTAATTTTACGCTTAACAAACAGTAGGTGTGCATATGATAATATTCTAAACATTTAAAGGCATAATAACTTGTATTGAGTATAAGCCAGCGGCGCTAACAGAAAAAGTAGTCCTTCACTCAAAGTTGACTGGCCGCCATATTTCAAATAACAATAATGGAGACGCGAACACCTCTCGGAAATCTTCAGATTCCTCTGTTGATAGAAGTGAATGATTACTAAGAACAGTCTGATTAAAATGGTAAATAAATTGTACATTCACACCTAGATGGGTAAGTTGTAAGTAAATAAGACAGAAAAGTTATGCACCTTTGAAAATTTTCGTTTGAATAGATGCATGTAAACAACAGTTCATTTACCGAAGAAATGTCTCTCAAAATATGACACTGTTGAAGAAATTTTGCTGCTCTCACTTGAATCACATCAATTTTATATGATAAACAGTGCCATACAGGTAACTAAACGGTAATAAAACTTGCGTTTAAGTCCAAGGATCTTTTTGAATTTACTGATATTGTAAAATAAATATACTGATAGGATCATGATGGAACCATGTCCTATTCACTCTTAAACGATGTTGACGTATTTATTTCCTTTGTATTCAAGTCACTTTTTAACAAAAACAGTTGCCAGGAAGTCTTTTTATATATTTTTTCAATATCATTGAAGAAAATATTACTTTCTAGCATGTACATCGATTTAAAAGTAATAGTCATTAAGGTTTTTGGTACAAATGAAGGTCATTTCTGCCGGCAAGAACATCTTTCTTTGTAAAACAAGAGCTAGTTGTCAATGTGGTCCTGGGATTTTAAACTTATTTACTACCAAAAGCAAAATTAAAGATTTCTTACACACAACATAGAATTCTGACATTTGTTTTGTTTTAAATAGGGTAAGTTTCATAATCTACGTAAGGTGAACTAAACTGTTTGCACTTACATGTTTATTTATTTGTTATAGGATATTTATATTTATACTAATTTATTTATTCTCGATTGCGAAACAAGTTCTTACAACTTATATTAATCATGTCACAGCTAAAGACACTACCGATACTTGGGCACTGGTGGGGTCGAACCCGAGACCCTCTGTTCCCTAGGCAAACTGCTCCAATATGTAATATTTGGGTTTTGTCGTGGTTTACCCGCATAGGTAAGTATTATGTCGAGGTGAGAACTAAATCCTCATATACCAGGTCAAGCACCAAATTGTTTTTAACGGTCCTTATCTAAAACAAAAATATACAATTGATATTTAGCTGGTCATTAGCAGATGAATTACAGCGTCAGTAGGGCTGAAAAGTTTTGTTGCACTTTGAAGAACTATACACGCATCCAACATGTCTGGCTGCGTAGGGTACAAAGAAAAGGAATATTCACATTTAACCTGCCTGGCCACTTATGTTCAATTTATTTTTTACGAACATTAACCAATCAAATGGCTGGACACTTTTAGAATCGGTGATAAATGTGTATGGAAGCGTACGTAGTTTTATATGTGTGTATTGAGTACAATTTCGTCATTTGTTTTACCCCTAGATGTGCCAGTTGGACAGAAGGAAAGAAATTTTCCCGACCACCTATCAAACGTTTCCATGTCACGTGACGTACTCGCTGCTATAAATACGGATAAGATAAGCCTTTGATGAAACGGATATATCTGGATATAGACAAGCATGATGGTATATAAACATTTCAGTATATTTTACCGTATAAAGAAAACTAATTAAGATTTTTTTTCATTTAATTTTGTATAGCTTCATTAAATTTATTCCTTGATATGTGTTCGTGCTAAATTGAATCAAACCATTTCTAAACTGTTTTTATTTTTAACTGGCACAGGATACAATACTGTAGAGTAGAACAGGCTTTAATAGCTATTCACAAATTAACCAGCTTGGAATTTTTCAGTAAAAGAGAAATTTAAATACGTTGATTCCATAGTTGCAACTACAATGCATATTCTGAAAAAGGGAATAAACCAAGATTAAGATATTAAAAATATCAACACAAAAGTGTGTATGAAACTTTTATGTGTTAACGTACATTTAATATTCAAAGTACTTTTAAATTTAAACTAAAAAAATGTCTTTGATATTCCCGAGACGAATTAATGTGATTGATTACTGGCTTCGTTTATTGAACACTGACAAGAAGTGCATACGAGAATACTTTTAGTATATAATATTCATCATCGAAACCTTCTGTCAGCTCTTCCAAATGTCTGATATTTTCTCTTTTTAAATCTAAAGATGTCCTATTAAACAGGTTTTGAATAAATCATCGTCAGCTGTTTATGTATATCTTTAGAAAAACAGATAACTTCAAATGAACAAATCGAATTCTCAACCGAGGAGAACACCTCCAAACAAACTAATTCATTTCATACACTTCGCTTCCGTTCGTAACATTTGATTTTTGCAAGAAGTATATCAAAACCCAGCTGATACAGCTCCCGCAAAAAAAGATCATTGTGGTAAAATGTCATAATTGTGTCAAAAAACATGTTTGTAGCACAAAATGAAATAATTAAACAATGAACTCAAATAACTACAGCAAGTATTTAGGTTTTACTTGTTGATGACTGTAACGAACATGTGTCAGTCATTTCAGATAATATACCTGTACTCCATTTCGATAATATGACACTTTATTTTACAACACAAAGAAAGGCAAAAAGCTGAACTGCTTTTTTATGAGGTTCGGTCGTCACCTGAGCGGGATTCAAACAGAAAATCTAGAATGCTGTTATGCTGAAAATGTTTTAAAGTAATATTACACTTAGTATCATTAAAAAACAAGCATTGCGGAAGTTATAGCTAAATAACATATTATTAAATATATACAACAGTTTTATTCCTATTGAACATAGTTGAAAAATGACAAAATCTGTTTTGACCCGCCGGTTCATAAAATGATTTTCCATCAATTTGATATGATAAATTTGTGTTTGCATGTACTAATGAAAAAAATGGTTGATCGTAACTTATTTTCTTTTAATTATCAAAACATTTTTCATTCTTTTAGAACATTTCTTGACTACTTTTTCTTGTCATTTTGAGCAATATTGTAGCTTTAAAATCAAAACCATAATTTCTACAGCATGTTAGGATTGGATGTTTTATTTCAAAACTTTATCAGCTGTATAATCTAAAACTGAAAAACGTTCCTAATTTGTTTGCAACGTCACAGTACCTTTAACAATCATCCTAAAGATTCCATTTCAGGCGTCAATATCAAATTATGATCACATTTCTTTAACATTGATCACATCGGTACCTTTCATTGTTCAAGGGGTGTTTTGTCTCTATGTACTGACTGAATGCAGATCGCGATATGACTATACGGCCATGCACTGGTCGCATAAAATCCCTTGCCACAAGTCGGACCATGGTTCAGGATCTCTTTTGAAACGTTACGTGATATATCACTTGTGCACCTTACCATTTTAAATTTGCATCGCACCCCAAGCTGATGCGCAAATTGGTAGGCTTACAATTATAATTTTGACGTCCACTTCACAAGGTTCAAAATCTTCATACATAAGTGGTATTTTTACTTATGTTTACGGTTCTCTCGTTGATTCACTTGTTCGTAAATTGATTTTAATCTAACATATACAATGCTTAGCCTCATTTACTAGAGATTATCAGCGAACTTACATACTATCAGTGATTTTGTTTGGAACACACAGCAATACCGGAAGTAGAACTATGGTGACATATATCAACTATGAGCTGTTTATTCATACATGTTTTCCATTGTTGTCCAGCACAACAAATCCGATTCTGTTTGTGTGTGGAAGCCATTTGAAGTTAACCAGCTACATCGTGAAACAGAAAGAACATCGTATAAAAACTTTGCATGCACATGACGTTTGTATTCTTCCGTTACGCGACTTCCACTAAGTTATGCGGTGTCATAACCGATTACTTAATTTCACCACAAGTGCATGTATAAAAATACCATTAAATATCTTGATCTGTCGATGAAATATTTATATCTAGAATATACATTTCTTTTATTTGTGAACCTTTCAATATACAAGTTGAAGAACTTGACAATATCTTTTACAACGGATAAGAACATAACTGTATGCGATATTTGGAACCCTCGGACGCCGCTGTAATACTGGTATTATCAAAAACATCGCCTGATTCACATCCATATTAAACTAAGATTTAGATTAGCTTGAATGATGTAATTGATTTCTTTTGTTGTATATTTCTGTGGAGAGCAGCTGTTTCCTTATAGGACTTTTAGTTGCATTTTTGAGATTAACTTGCGCCGCTACGTAGGTTCAGTTTTACACACTGAACAAGAAACTAGTTTTATTTGCCGAAAACGACATCAAGTTAAGATTTACTTACCGAGTTACAATAGTCTGATAATGATCTTTAATAAAATCTTTATATAAGTTAATACAGTATTATTACATTGATATGCGACAAGACACATAGAACGAGATAAACGAAGGGTTCAGAAAATGAATTTGTTTGGTACAGTTACTAAGGTAAGAACCAATATCTTCACAGTAATTTTTAGTAAGGAAGAGGACTCAGTTTAATCCCTGGTAAGGACCACTTGTGATATTTTCTTGGACAACACAAACATTACGGCACGAACCCGTATTCTTCCAGCTTTAAATAGATACTAGAAATTAAATGCTGGCTCTTTGTCTAATAATTGAATGGTTTCGTCATTTGAGATACCTCGAGAGCGATTAATCAAGTTTTGCAATTGAACAGACACAAATTAGAATATATGTTTGTATGTCGTAAAAACGAAGTCAATATTACGTACTGTAGTGATTTAAAGTACTTTTCAAATGCGAATCAAACTTATCTTATTGCATTACAGATAAGGCATCAGCAGTCTCATGCACAGACAGAGGGATGGAATGCAATGGTATCACACATTCCGCTTGTATAAAACTACTTCACATAAGTGCAAATGTCCGACTGGCTACGTACAAGACCTTGCCGATAGAAGTCCTTGTGTTACGGGTATGTTTGTCAATAAGAAGCATGAATACTTTCATGGGATAGTTTACTTTCGTGCTGTGATTAAGGTAGTGGATGTGTAATGAGTACTTCCTGTTTAAGGATCATTTGGAATACTTTGGATTTTATAGCTGTACCTATTTTGTACTGTGGCGCAGTGGTTAGAGCGTCTGCTTTGAGATCAAGAGGTCCTGAGTTCAATCCCCGAAGCAGCCAAAACTTTTTTTCGTTATTTTTTCTTTTTCAGTTATCAAATTAAATAACATGAAAAATTAAGCCATTTTAGAAGATTTGAAAACTGTATCTTAATTTTCCTTGATTTTATCAAGCTGTACAGATACTTGAAAATACAAAAATTGACCGTGCTCATTTTTAAAAGTTGAATATCTCAAAAAGTAGACGGTAAAACATTTTAATTTTTTCTTATATTTCAATTCATATACTACTTATAAAAGTTTTATAATCAATAGTGATGGTCCTACTCCGAATCTTTTGCTACAGTCGTGTATATGTACATGTATGATATGTCGCATGGCAAAATTAGGCAAATTGTATACCCTAGTTTTTGGCATTATTGCACATTTTTTGTAACACATGTTAAGCTTGTAGAATTATAATTCATGTTTTGTAATTCTACATTGCTTGCAGTACTTTTTGAACCTGGAATTTTTTAAAAATGTAAATAGATACTTGCAAACATACATGTACCTATTTTAACTTTTATGGTCCTTTTAAATATGGTCAGTATTTCTCAAGTGGGGGTAGGTTAACAAAAAATGGAATTAATTTTTAATTAAACGGTGAAATGTCTTTAAATTTTGCACACTAGTCGGTTAACAGATGTAGATCATATAAATATTAAATTTAATGTGTTTTGGAATAGTGTCCATTAGACCCCCACTACCTTAAAGGTAATATGATACTCGATGCATACACAGATAAATTGTTAAAAGTGTACATATCAGTTTTTGTAAAAACATTTTTATAAAGCATATCTGAAAATAAAGAGTTTTTACGCGTGTTTTTAAATCTCGTAACTTTTAACCAAAATGTCACTATATTTGTCCAGTATCTGCCATTGGTGCAAACAGACTACTACGACAAACGTTCAAAAATGAACAACACATTTGAAAATGGTAATGTGCGACACTAATTAGTATAATGAAGGAAAGTAAACTCACTTTCACAAAACTATTAAGCATTATGGAAAGGACAACTTCAATTGTAATGGGTCCAAAAAACATTTTCAATTTATAATAAGTGACATTTGATGGGTTAAACTAAACCATGAAGCAATTTTGAGGAATTTACGCTATACGATTCTCGAAATATCACCCGGAAACCAGCTGGTCTAAGGACAGGCCTCCAGGTGGACTGAAAGACTGACGTCAGTAATAAAATGTAACCCCTTTATTCGAATGGGACTTGGTCATAGACTATATAAAACATGTTAACAAGGCATACATCTCACGTTTTCATGTTTAACTGGATTATTTATTTCGCTTGTTTATTCAAAAGTTTATTATACAACAGTTTCAATATTTAAAGAAATGCAAGGCTATTATAATTTTGATCAGCATATAATATTTCTACATTGTAAAATCCAATGTTTTTGCCATCAGTTGTTTCCGCAACGAGCTGCACTGGAACAGATCCATGTAATGGGATAACTAGCTCAGTGTGTATCAGTGATAAATGTAAATGCGTCGATGATTTTGCACAAAAAGTGAATACATGCGTGAAAGGTATTAGAAATTGTTTTACACCTTTTAAAATAGGGGTATGCAGTGGAAATTGATGACAATAGGTTGTAGATAAACTGACTTTGTGAAATGTCATTGTATTTTCTATATATTAGTAACATTCTTCAAAATGATAAAAGTATTCTTTATTGTGCCGATATTACAAATACGTACGGAGTCTCTTACTGGTGCATTGACACACAGAAACATTGCACACAAAAGGTTTCTGTGGCTTAGCTATTATAGTGCAGGCAATTAACGAGAGTGGTTCTTAACCATCCAGGACAGTACTTTTAGTCCTCATTACACAGCGCTTTTGCTCTAATATCTTACGCTTCTGACTATACGCTTCTGACCATACACTCCGTATCGTCTTCTCAATTGCAGCGTAAAAATTATCTTTCGAGAAATAAATAAGTCACTGTAAGATGTAAGGGTGATCACAATAGCTTAGCATACAGGTCGAATGAGTTTTAATCGCAAAATTTTACATTGATAAAAAATCTGCAGAAGATGTCGTCTTTAATCACAAAGTAGTCCTACAAAATTGTTTAAATTATCTATTTTTCCCAGAGTTTCGTATCAGCAGGTTTAATCATAATAACATGGTAGTTTAGGGGTTATACATAACTTGAATAGAGGTATCATATTACCAGTACATTATTCCATGGACAACGCTTTTGAATGTGATGTAATGTCTGTTTTTAAATACAACAGCCAGGTTAAAATTTGTGTTTGAAAGTATAGGAAGGGTCACTTTGGATATCACTCGCAAATAATTACCTATATATACCTGTATGTTAAGTACAGAAAATATAATTTCATTTAAGATTCAGTATATAATTACATTTTTTTTCAAATACCATCGGTTCAGTTACTTATTTAAATGTAATCTATTTATTTTACTTTACTAGGCAGTACATTGCAAACACGGTGTAAGAATTTACGCACTATCTTTCTCGAGTTAGCATGTGGTTGAACGGAGTACTAGGCGCATGGTCTCTTATATGAGCAATTAACGACAACGGTTCTTCACCATCAAGGACAGTAATTCATGTCTTCATTTACACCATCTTCTTATGTCTTACGCTTCTGACCATGCATTCCTGTTGTCGTCTCAATAATCTTTGGCGTAATAAAGAACTAAATGTGTGATGTAAGGATGATCACAATAACTAAACCTAATCGTACAGCCAGCTCAAATGAGCTAAAATGTGGAACAAATTTGCATGGTGATTAAAAACATCTGCACACAGAGGTCCTATATAATCACATAGTTATTAAAGAGGAAGGAAACAGTACGACAGTTATGAGACGTAATATATTTCGTAACTGTAATACATGTAATACCTGTCTTGATTAGGTCAGCATGACTAGAATTGCGGGCCCTTGAATTGCAAAAAATGCTATACTTCACTTTGTTTACATACTTCATTTTTTCACTAATCCTAATCACATTTATACAGAATGTAAATGACTAAAATATCTAGATTTGCTTTGATCCTCTACTATGTATATTCAATTATATCTCCAGGGTCAAAACTGACCATACCCTTGAAGACCCTTGCACGAAATGCATTATCATTTTTAATTATTGTCTGGGAACTAACTCAAAAGCTACCAAAGGGATTTTATTCAAGCTGCATACAGTCTTAATGTCTTGGTTTATGATAAACCAGTACAACAGTTGAACTCAGGGTGAACGATAGAGGGCCATATTGATTAAACTTTAACCTTTAAGGCTCGTTAATCGAAGTAAGAAGACGTTGACTAAGTCATCATGATTTCGTATAGGTGAGAAGAGTCCGTACCTTAGGGACTCAATGATACAGGATAAAACAATTTATATTTGCAATTTTAGAAGATACCAGTCCAATTAAGGTAATATAAAGATTGAAAATTGATATATAGAAGCGAAAGAAAGCCGATGAAATCGTTATGAAAATCATGATATGTAAGTGCTGAACTGAATCAAGCAAATTGAAGCAATAGTTTTTCATGTTTTGCTCAACAGCCTGAAAAAAGAAATAAACGGACAAATTAAAAAAAAAACACGTCTTATGTTATAATAAGAGCAAATTTCAATTGCACGACTTATCAATATTTAACAGACTTAGGTTAGATGAAAGGTAACAAGTTTTTTAATATATTTTTTCTGTGTTTTTCAGGACTACATTATGTGATGGAAGGGTTCATGCAGCCATGACAGTTTATGTACTACAATTTTGTAGTGTGGCTTTGGACAATAGGTAAGAGTTGTCTCGCATAGATTGTTTACATCATCTCATCATTAAATTCATGCTGCCTGCACTGATTCAAAGATGCGTGATCAAATAAAATGTCTTATTTAGGCTGATTAATAGAAAATCTGGCCGTGTTCATAAAATCAAAGCACTGAAAGGACTGGTACATAAGTTTTCATTTTGCTTAGGATATTGTATGAAGGATTTTCTCCCATAAAAAGGTTTGTAAGACTAGATAAAAACTTTGAATAGTGTAACTGAAAACTGCTGACGAACAGCTTGCTACATGGAAGTGGTAAATATATTCTTTTGAGCAATTACAGCTCTTTGTCAACTGTCGTGACATTTAATTCATATCAAATTTATCCCTCTGTTACATATAAACATTAATTCGTCATGAAATATTTTAATAAATATTGCTTTCCTCGAAAGCATTGAAAGCTATTTTTAGCGTTTCTATAGAAACAGTCTTACAGCTGATCGGAAAGCGTGACTGAATATCAGTAATGGTTTAATTTACAAGTACATTTCTCATGTTGAATTTTGTCGTCGCGCACCACGGTCATTATCTGATGTTACATACGTCATTATACAAAATATGACCGTCAATTTCGTTTCTGTGTTAAACAAAACACTGTACAACAAATTGCAAAGTATTGTTAAAAATATCGTTGTCAGAATCACAGAAATGCATGCTGTTATTAAAATATTTAACTAACTTTGGTACTCAACGACATGTACTAGAACGTGAATAATTATGAAATTGGCATCTACATAATAGAGCCTGCCATTAGTATTCGAGAAGAATCGGCGACTTAAAAAAGGCACAGTTCCTTTTATTTAGATACGATAGCGCATATCCGTTAGTGTTTGTCGGAGGCAACGTTAGTTTAAGCAGTCAAGGAAGTTAATGATAGTGCGGGTAAGCGGGTCACTATGCGGGATATATAGAGATTTGCGATGGAACAGGCTATTTTAGTTATAGGACAGTTTAATTAACATTACCAGAACAGTTTATAGTAAAAACAATTGTAGTCTGAGACCTGTTTACTGGTCATTCACAGGAAAAGATTCAATAAGCACTGTCAGTTTCAGATGTAGTAAAAACTTGGTATCATGTCAGATGTTGGTTGTAGTGGTCTGTTGTATTTGACATTGATTTGCTGTCAATAGAGCCTTACATTTCTGACATTTAATCGAAGGTTCATTCCTATTTCATTTCTTTTGGAATCTTCAACTAAAAGAAAACTGTGTTCATCTTTCAAGTCTGTATCAATACTTATCAAGAATGTTATCGGTTATCTTTTAGTTCTTTTAAGGGTCTTATATATTAAAAAACACTTTTAACCCTTTAAACACTGTATTCACCGTCACGAATCTGTAAGCAAAGTTATATAGAAAGTGTGCAGATTGAGTTGCCATACACTCCTTGATACTGCAAACTTTATTTCTCAAAATTTCATTAGAACATAGCATTTTAAATTTGATACAAGCTTCAGAGGGCAATAAAGTGTCAAATTAGAAAAACAGAAACAGAACAAGTTTCAAATCAAAGAGAAGATATTGTAGAAAACATTATTTGTGACTCGAGTTAATTTCATGACAGAACAAAGTCATGCATTCACTTGTTTACTTATATTCTCATAACTTTTGTAACCGTAGCAGCTATTAAGGATTTCTTATCATTATTCTAAACATGTGTAATCTTCTCACAAACCTATTTATCTGCAAAGTATAACATTAGAAACACAAAACACTAAAAACAGAATAAAATTCGAACTTAACAAATTCAATTAAACATTTAAAGCATACATTGCAATGTTAAATAATTTCAAGTTGCACCAGATAAACTACATGCTTGTTACAGAAAATCAGTTTTCAGATAAGTGAACACATACGTATTTGGTTAGGAATTAAAACTCTGCCGTAATACACTATTATTTTCAAATAATCTTTTCGATTTATCATTCTATTTGACACGAATCGAAATAAACTTTAACCCCAATTGGTAATTTTAAACTAGAGTATTACTTTGATATTTATCCATGACTTTGCTTAATCCGTACAAAGACCTCTTTCTCTACGGGAGTCCGTAACAAATTTTAGAAAATACGTTATGTGCTAACATGTTTATATAGTCTTGACAAAACGCACTGGCTTACCAGCACTTGTTTAACAGATCTCAAAATTGAATTTAGTTACAATAAAGGGATTGTTATATGTTGGGTATAATAGGTTTTCAAAATTTTATCAAATACAAAATATAAGTGTAAGAATTTAATCGACGAGATATAAATTTCTAAACAAGAAAGTTCTTTAAACTAGAATCCCCCATCGAACATAATATCTAATGCAAGAAAGACACTTTTGATCATGCATCGTTTACCATGTGCCTTAAGATATGTGAAAGTTTAGATTAACATAATTCATTAGAGTTTTTTTCACAATTAGACCCGCACACAAATATTTTCTGATTGTTTGACATTTCATTTCAACTGAAAAAATCAACAGTTTACCAACGAACATATTTCTTATGCATGTTACATTCACGAGGAGTGTGGCCTGTTTTGTAATTACCTTATTGGAAACGGTAAATCTGTAAGATGACATATGAAAACCTATCCTTTCCAAAAGAACTTTATCTTTCAGCATAAGCGAGTTATATTACATTTTATTTTGTCTTTTAAAGCTTGATTTGACATGTTTCAAATCAAACAGAACAGTAGTCCAGGTAACTTCATGTAGACAACCAGTATGTCCGTTTTGCAGATACGGATCCACTTCGTTTTAAAAAATATTTGTAAAACGTTGTTTATATTTGATAAAACATGAAAAATAGTAAATCTGTATCAGCCTTTTTTGCAGTAAAACAAGATTTAATGAGCGAGCTTTATAAATTAAGTCAGCGGACTTATTCTAAAACTTATAAGCTCCCCCTGGGTAATATTTTATGACATTGAACATATGTCAATATATTTTACGTATAAACAAAGTGCACTTTTAGTGCTTCATGTATCAGACGAGATGAAAGTAGAACAATCGATTTCTGCTGGGCTTGTCATAGTGAATTGAACTTACGACTTTCAAAAATTCCACATGTAGAATTTGCGCTGTATGTACTTTATCTAAGTCTGCGTAACAATAACACAATTTTAGTAGTAATGCAAAAATCCACTATTAGTGTGAACTATGGCACAACAGCAATGTTGCACGTCTGAAGTGTCGCTTGCGGAGCTTCCAAAGAAGCTATATGCATTGCCTTATGTGTGAATTAAAGAAAGAAAAAGTAACATTTTTGAAACTCAAACAACAACATATACATATATATATATATACTAATCTATTTATTCTCGATTGCGAAACAAATTCTTGGAACTAAAATAAATCGCTCTCGAGATTCATTCAAGGCGAAATCTACATCGAAGAGAGAGAGGCAATGTGGCATTATCTTTGTCTTGCCTAAGGACACTACCGACATGGCTGTGGTATGGATCGAACCGGGGCTCTTCGATCTTGAGTGGAACGCGGTACCACTGCGCCACGGTGGGTCCAACAACAACAACATAAAAACGCTTTTACTTAAGAATAATTGACATCGCTGTCGTCTTTCCTGTTATCCTCGTCTTAAGTGTGAGATCATGCGATACGTGGGACTAGTTTGGAATGTGGATAGACAATTGCTTGGACAATGATAAGAGTTTACGTAATACATAAAGGTAGCATAGCCTCCAAGTAATAACGTTATTGTTTGAGCAAGCAGTTTTCAATCTAATATGTATCATAGTAAATTTTCTAAAACATTTCATTGAAACTGTTTAAACTCCAACCCCCTGCAGAAATCAATCAAGGGACCTTAAATAAATTAGTTTGCGCTTATCTAAATCATCTCAATGCAATGATACAAAACAATTTGCTGTTTTAATCAATAATGGCCTATTTTAAAACAGAGCTTAGATCAAATTCATCATTCTAAATCGACTGATAACTGTTAATAAAGATTAGAAGCTTTAACATATCAATGTCATAATTTGGCTCGACAATCTAGTAATAAATCCAACATGTCCAAGTGAGAAAAAGAGATCAATATACCCTTACTAAAAAGTCATGTCGTTAAGATAAATGAGAATCTGATGGAAAATAGAAGCGTTTACTGTGTTGGCTTTTAATCGGACAAATAACACTTGTTTAATTATAGCTTCTGACCATCATTTGAACATTTCACACTGAGGAAAACTGGACACATTCTTGACCCAGTAAATAAATAAACGTATATATGGCTTATATATATGGAGTAGAAGGCATTTTGGCTGTAGTGACTTCCATTGTCAGATATACTCCCTAAGAAAATATGAAACATGTTTCTGATAAGAAGTGCAAGCTAAGATACTTACATGAAAATCAATAAAAATACTTATTCTGTTGTTCATAAAAAACATTAAAGACAGTCCATCCACGTCTGAAGAATTTTTGCGACTGTTTGACCTGTGCTAAAATGAATTCGTGAAACCAACGAACGAATTTCTAGAAATACTAAGCGAAATACATACGTTACCGGATTCCTACCAGTTCTAGGACGGAAAATGAACATTTCCGTCTTTTGTGTAGCAAACAATACAGCTAAATCCATAAAATGTCCACAGGATAAACTTTAGTTCTCTGATGACATTATAAACTCGTCAGTCAATCGACTGCATCCACAACTTGTTTATACGTGCGGCCAGAAAAGGGGTTCATCAGCAGTATTTGAAGTTGGTGCTTTAGAAAAAAAATCACACAAATAAATCTTCGTAGTGATCTCTCTTGTGTTGTTGGTAGAGATTTAGACAGTGAAAGGGAAGCAACTCCTGTATGCAATTGTTTTTGTTTTTAAAGACTACCCCAGTCAAAATAAGACAAGTAATATTTAGAAAGTTATTATTTCGTACTGGTAGCAGGAAGAGTTTGGTGTATTTCGTTAAAAGCTATTGTTTCCTCTACCCTTTTTTACACACACCTATATCAGCTTGATTTTTACTTGAAAAAAATGCGCATAATTCCACTTTAAGAACAGAAAAAAGTAGAAGTCCAAAATACATTTATGCTTGGCTCGAGTCTTGAAAACCCCTGTCCGCGTGCACTGGGTGGCTAAACATGACCTTAACCACTCGATTATTTCAGACAAATTCTTTAAAACTATTCATATCGATTTTATATTACGCCTCATCCGTTATATGGTCTATTTATGTTAAAATCGTATTTCTTAAATAAACTTACTTTTACACATTCTTATTCAAATAATTACATATCTCACAAAGTTTCGTTCAAATCGTCTGTAATATCGATATTCAGTGTATCTTTACAAACTGAACCTCTGTTTTTATCTTAGCGTATGCGCAATTAAATCGGAAAAACCCCAACTGCTGACAGTTTAGGTTATAAATAGTGACACAAAAGAGAGGTGATGAAAGCGGGATGTTTTGAAAATATGAGAAGTTTTAGTTACCTATCTAGTAACTTACACCGAAAGAAAATCGTTCCAGTGACATGGTTCCGTAATTTAGGACATTGAGTACGGTATAAAGCTTGTACGGTACGGAACATAAAAACGCCCGAAGATCTGGTGGCGCCCGGGAACTGGTAGGAAGCAAGTACCTTTCTAATTTCATTGAATAAATAATTAAAAGTGTTCTCAATTTTGATCTTGTTTATCTGAGTGTAAGACTGTAATAAGTCAACAATGTTTGTGTATTTTACAGTTTGTTGATGCGTAAAAATCTTTTTTTTTTCAAAGACATAACCTGTTTCAAGTAGTAAGTTCACATGTTTCCGGCTATAGAACGTTTTCAATTCTTCAGCAATCAAAATTGGCTACATTAATTAGGTTTTCAATGTGTGTACGTGTTCTTGACGCTAAAGGATAGCAATATTCATTGGTATGCTAAATGTTATAATTCTGTTTTACTCATTAACACATACGTGACTCTAACCATTACGGAATATTCTGGTTGAAAAAAAGTTCTCATGTCACTTAAGGGGCACCGTAAAAAGAACATAAAATTATTCAACGTACACGCTATACATATAAAGACTATTTAATTTTGCGATCGAATATGTATCATACTATAAGAAAGAGCTAACCATAACGGAACATTGCAATTGCATCAGGATGACGTGACGTATGTAAACAAGCGCGTCCAATCGCAGTTCGCGTTTTGAGGTAACAATGATCTACTGCTACGAGCTGAAAATAGTTCCACATAGGTTTCAAAGAAAATGACGTGTTAGAATCGAAATAATAGATATGTGCCATTATTTCATCGTTAAGGTAGGTCCACACCTTACGTCTGAATTTTTCAACCTCCTCAGAAAACGGTCATATTTTGCATAGGCAGTCTACGATGTATGTACTTTAATGTGTTGCTATTTGATAGGAACACGCTCACGAGACGTTGACGTCATGACGTCGTCAAGCAGTCTACCCATTTTCTTTAGGCGCTTTCATACAAACGTTCGTTTCTCTGGTATTTATGAACGTATTTTGAAGATTAAAGTTTTATTTCTCCAGAAACATTTAAGCCTAACTTTTAATTGCATATTTTTGAAATATTGAATATATTTATTGGTAATTCGAATGATATTGCGCCAATTTTGACGTAAATAACGTAGTATTTATCAGCTACCTCTGAACACGTTTTGCCGTTTTACGAAAAAGTTTGTCCGGTGACCCAATCTTATTTTTCAAATATATTACTACCATAGTGTAGATGGTTCAAAATATCAAAAAAAATCAATAGGTCATCTAAGTAGATTTTTTGTAATTTTGAAATTTAGTTACGGTTATGCGTTATTTGTGTGCGTCAATATGTAACGTTAACGTCGTTATTTCAACTGCAATATCAGGCAATGGTTTATTTCTTTACAACCGGACGCTGTCTAAACAAACAAAAAAACATTTTTAAAGTCATAAATCTATTTAATGATATAAGTTTTATATTAAAGCAACACTGATCTTATGTTAATATGTTATCGCTGATCATGAGAGGAAACATTAGCCACATGGAATGTACTTTAAAACAGTAGGTATTTAAAAAATGTCATCGTAGGTACCCATTTGCAGCTGGACGGGCTGAGGCATGTGTGACATAAGTGTCAATACTCAAGGGTACACCGGATGCGATTCGAACACATGACTTCCCGTTCCGGAGGCAACGCCTTAAACACATGGTTCTCGCGAAATTCCTGGCCTTGCCGTTTTTTTTCCTTCAACTGAAGGCGTCGTTTCTTGAATTGTCCAGTTTCTTGTTTTGTCCGCCGGCGTTCACGCTTTCCACCCAACCCTATAAACATATCGAGCGTATACTTTCCTGGGCTCACATTATGCTGTTCATTTACCCGAAAAATAGATAATTGAAAGAAATAATGTTTTACGGTTAGTAAGTTTACTGATCATGAGTGTTGCGCCGACAGCAATTAATCCGTTTATACATATACATGCATTTTTAAAATGGGATCTTTTGATTTCCAATTTATGCCTTTCTGTTTATCTAAACAAAGGCATTATTCGTAATGGTGATCCAACAGACTGACGAACTAAATTCTGACCAGACGACAACCAAAGTGTCGTCTGCTTCGGAACGTAGCTGCTTGAAACTACATTGTATATGTTTTAAGTAGACACTAGGAACGAATTGGTTAATATATATTCTGTAAGACTTAGTTGAGATAGTTTGTTTACAACCTCGTTAGTTTACCATAAATTTTTGTATAAATTACCTTGCACATGTACATACATGTACATCCTTCATTTACATTTTTCTACAGTCATGACTTCGTGTTAGAGACTTGTTTTAGTTGATTTGCAAATCCTGCAAGATTTATTTGCAACCCCAAATTCTATACATCGTTTCGTTTTTGTTCAAATATCATGTAAAAATCCCCAAACAATGCCAATACTTTATGCATACATGTAGTTAATAGACACATATATTATATTGATCGTATAATCAGGATCAGAGGATCCCGGGTTCGATCCCCACCAGTGATACGACGTTTCTTTCCTTAGGCAAGACACTGCCCCTACTTGCTCCGTCTGTCTGCAAGTGTTTAGTGTATTGAACAGAAATATATAAAAATAGGTGTAACTGTTGTATTGAGAAACACTAATTTAAATACTCCTTTTATATAAGTGATACAATTTAATATTAATATCATGAGCGCGACGCTATTATCACAAAACCTGAATCATTTATATTCATCACCAAAAAAGAAGTTATGGCAGATCTATATCACTATCACTGTGACTAATATGATATCTAAATCATCACTTTTTATTCAACTGATACACAATGGAGTATTTCATTCGTTAGCATGAAATAATATACAATTATGGACTTGTAAGGCATTGGCTATGATGTGATATTCACCGTTTTAAAATATGTATGTCATTAACTAACATGCATGGGGAGACCCTTTACGCCGGGTGTCAGACTTATCAACTAGCGCTGCTGATTATAATGTAAACGTGGAGGCAACACGAAACAATAAGATTATATTCTAAGTCATTCTCGTGTTCCTCCGTGATCAAGTGGTTAGAGCCGCTGACTTTAAATCACTGTTACCTCTCATAGATTGAGGGTCGTGGGTTTGAGTCCTGCTCATACCATGTCTTTTGATATGTGAAAGTTTCATCAACACCAGCGTTCAGCAAGAAAATATCTTTTCATAATAGTCCAAATAGTACCGAAGCTACAGAGATGTCTAATATCACTATTTGCGGCATTTTCCATGGACAAAATGGCAATAGTGGGGCTCGAACTCAGGGATAAAATTAACCAGCGGGAGGTTTAGTTATTACAAGTAAGTTATCTCACCCAAACGACCACGCAGCTCAGTGAACTTATCTACTGCGCACAAATGATAACGGTTATACATATGTAAAACGGAGTCGGGTAGTTTCAACCCAAATTATATTATCTTCATTTGTATAACATGTAGTTTAAACTTAAGACATAGGCATGCTTGAGGATGTGGTCGTCGTAGTACATGTTATGTCATATACTAGCAATACTTTTGTTTCACATGTATGTGTTATGGAGAAATAACGAATAGCTTGAAATCGCTTTTTACCGCTTTGCATAAAAAGAAGGAAAATTGATAAAATGCACTACCCTTTAACTGTGAATTCTAAAAAGATATTCTGAAGTCTAAATTTCAAAGTATATATCTGGAGAACATGCTTTTTAATAAACAGGTGAAAAAATGTGTGTTTACCTGCTGCCATCTTTGTATTGATATCGAAGCAGCGACAACTACCGTCTTGGGTTACTTTATGCCGCTTGCCGCTTGTGACTGCTGTAGTGAAACTGCATTGCCGGCACTTGACATCAAAGAATGATGCTAGCCCATTTTTGGTCTGCCAAATGTACCGACGAATTACAGTTCTCGCATATTCTGATCCGCGAAATACCCAAGCTCTATTATTCGACGCGCGTTCCTCCAGGAAGATTGATTATTTTTACAATCACCGGAAGCATCGACTTCACTTTGGACAGGCACTATAGTTTGGACTCACTCTTTAAAGATTATACGGAACGGCCTCTCTTTCGGAAAGCCATCATGTTTAAATAAATTAACTTCCGGAACGGTATGTGAATTCACTTAACGTCGTGCATAATACTTTTGCGCCTTTTTACAAGTAAAACTGTGACAACAATTTGATTGTTTTACACTGTGAACATTGATCGTATCTCATCTTTATTGTACGTCATATATAACAAAGTATAATAATATTTTCTCTTCTACAACCTTTTGCAGAAAATTGGCAAAATATATCAAGAGTACCTTCCAAAATACGACGTTATTTACGTCAAAATTGTCGCAATAGTCGGCATACTGACTATAAATGCACTCATTATGTAATAAACATGCAACCAAAATTTGTGTATACTTGTAACATAAAAAATGAAACTTGAATCTTCAAAATCTGTTCATAAATACCACAGGTACGAACGTTTGTATATAAGCGCCCACATAAATTGGGTAGACTGCTTGACGACGTCATGACGTCAACGTCGCGTAAGCGTGTTCTTATCAAATAGCATCACATTAAAGTACATACATCGTAGACTGCATATGCAAAATATGACCGTTTTCTAAGGAGGTTGAAATATTCGGCCGTAAGGTGTGGAACTACCTTAAATAAAATACAGTCAGGAGATAGAATGCGTAGTAATTAAATCACGAGTGCGTAGCACTCGTGATTTAATTTTTCGCATTCGAACGACAAAACACAGGGACACATTTATAATTTCTTAAATATTGTTTATTCATGATATGCAAGAGCGCTAATTTCAATTAATTTGTCCGAAGGCCCATTTTCCCGTGTCGCAGGTCATATAAAGATGAGTCAAATCAATGTTTTAAAAAGACATGATATAGTTAATGCGCATGGGACTTAATCATCGAACATGCTTGCCACAGTTGCAACACGTCACTGATAAGAAGACCATATCAATATAAAAATACGTGTCTTTGTTTAATTTGCCGCAGAGGAAAGGGAGCTTTGAGAAGACAACATGGTAGGCTGTGCTATATGAATAATAATGTTCGTTATGTATTTCGTATAATAAAACGTTTATACTCATAAATATAAAATGTTTTCTTTTTTTTTGACCGTAAATTGAAATGAATAACTAATTTTAAATTAATGATTTTTTTTCAAAAGCTTTAAGTTATTTTTTGTTGTGTCAGGGAAGAATGACTTTTGGAAGTAGTTACATGCATTGTGGGTTTCTTTCACTCAGTTATCTTTGGATAATTTAATATGAATTTGCAGGTAAGTCAATGAGCTAAATGTATTTTATTTGACACCCTTGACAATTTTCTTATTAAACGAATTTACAGTCTACTAAAGGAAGACACAGAAAATAACATAACATATAAAGGCTTAAATTTGGCACGTCAAATACAATCTATTCTAGGTAGTCTTGGTAGGTCAGATATTTGGTATAATATTGAAAATTATAATACAGCATTTGATGATATCAAACAAAGGATATATAACCAGTATCACCTAACTTTGCATTCATATATAAACAATTTGCAGAGATTATTAACTTATTTTAGATTTAAACAAAACTTCAAGCTCGAACCATATCTTGACTACTATGTACTATTTTTGGACAAAAAATATCAAATGACACTAAGCATATTTCGTTGTTTATCATCCCAAAATTTAAAAAGTTGAAAGCGGAAGAAATAATAATATACAAATAAACGAAAGAACTTGCAAATTTTGAAATTCTTATAGCGTAGAAATTGAGTACCATTTCCTGTAAATTCAGTATACAGATTTACGCAAAGAAACGTTAAATAAGTTTGATACACTACTATTGAATGATGTCAAGAAATAAAAAAGAAATAGTTAACCTGTCAAAATATTTACATTTTTCCGAATAAGCTTAGACAAGAACTAGATTAAACATTCTAAGATTTATTTTTCTAAGATTCATTATTCTAACATTTAATGTTTGTCAAATTATCCGTAAAGTAAGAAACAGAAGTTTCTCAGTATATTCCATTTATCCTGGAATCCAGTGATATTTTTTCATGTTTGTTATTTGTCAACCTTATGTAAGCTAGAAGCATTCTTACTTTGCTTAATGCCAAATAAATTGTTGTTGTATATGATATGACTATTATCCAGTTCATGTTAGATAATGCGCTTATCGTGTTATAATGTGTTAACAAAAAGGGATTAAGTAAAGCATCGTACCCGGATATACAGGTAATTACTGCTTATCTCGATATTGAATTATAGAGTGTAAATCTTATCCGGACACCAGAATGCAAACTGAAAGCAGGAATATCGGCAATGCGGAACATAAACGTTCGCGAAATGTTGTACTAAATTTTTACTGATTCTAATTTTCGCGATTATCTCTGCTCGCGAATATAGCAAATATAAGATACACGCGAAAAAACCCTGATATACGGAAGTATGAAGCTCCTCTCTTTGTGAAAATTTACGTTAAGACTTAAAGGACACAATACAGTTTTTTCACGTACACCTCTTCATATAATAATAATAATAATAATAAAGAAAATAATAAAAATGATAAATTCCTTATTTAAAGACGGTAACATATACAGATATGCAAACAAAACATTTACAACATCTTAGTTCAAACATGGCAGAAAACAAAACAGAAGAACAAAAATCATGGCATTTACCATTTACACATTGAATTGACAATCACTCAAAAATAAGTAAATAAAATCATTTGTTTACTTATCAATAACATACATCTATGTGATTTATTAATAATTGAAGGGTGTAAAAATTATTTAATTACACGTACTTTGTAGATGATTTTTCAATGATTTGTTAATAAACTCAAAGATGTAACTGAACGAATATATTTGTAGAAGTATTAATCTAGTATTGTGCAAACTCCCAAGTTTCCGCTTTAATTTCTTACCCACTCACAGACCTGAAAGAAATGAATTAGTTGAATAGTTATATAATGCTTGAAACCTGAAGAAAACATGGTTTATAACACAACGGTCAACCAGCTTAACCGACTGCATTTTGATTTCTCAACTTTCATTTCTGCACTGCAAAATCAGATGAGAAGCCGAGCAGTTCTAACAATGATAGAAGGTCACCATGGCGTTTACGGGAAAAGGCAGTACCATAAGAACAGCTGCTCTTGCTTCGTTAGCTTTTCTACTACTGAAAGTATTCATTCACGCTGGTACTCATGAGGTGCTCATCCACCTTAATTTTTGCAATTTTTAAATGTTTATAGTCCTCTCCACCCATGCTATGACATAATGAGATTCTAACTCGATATACTTAGTAAGGGAAGTATCATATCATATATCAAAACATTATCACACACCATGACATCATCACTAATATATTGGCTGACAGTGTATGATATAACATACTGAAATTCTGAAAATACTCAAGGAATATTGAAGGCATTGTTAAACGTCATGACATAACCATTACATATAATGATTGTTTGTTATAATATTACACAAAATACGCAAATAAGACAGACATGACGTTCCATAGATTAGTCTTAAAATACAACAATTATATGTCTGCGTTTTATTTACTTTGCTGTATGATTTAATGAAAACGAAACAAACTAATTAGTTGTTGTTCAATGTAAGAGTGTTATTACGTGTTTGATTGATTCTAGGAAATTCCAATGTAATAACACCCTATTAAATTGTTTCAAATATAGTAAGTAATATATGATCGTATAAGTTCATTCGTGGTTATGGAATATTAAGTTTCAAATTTGTATGTACACTAATATAATGCTTGACAGAGACTGGCATTATGTAGTTTTAGACAACTCGTCTAAAAGTTCTAATATCCAATGACCACTCAAACTAAATTCCCTTGTTTTATGCCGTACTGTGTTTTTGAGTCTTTTTCAAGGCATAAGTAATGCATGGAAGCGAAAAAGCACTTTCGTGCAAATATAGACAGACACAGGTTATATTTAACGACAATATCAGTTTATGCTCTTTAGCTAAATTATAATAACAAAAAATAAAAAAAAACTTTATTTCATGAAGGTAAGGACATTATGCTCATCTTACTGCACATAGTGTATTTTTGGTGACAGTTTTATAAAAGCAATTTTCGGTTGCTGTGCATTTAAATGTGTTAAACTAATGATAATGCCGCATTAATATTTGAAGTTGGTGCTTTAGAAATTAAAATAAATGGACAAATGAAATAATAATTCCTTCCTTGGCAGTGATCTCCCTTGTGTTATTAGTGTTGCTCGGCAGTGGAAGGGAAGCTACTCCTGCATGCATTTGTTTTTTTCTTAAATTGACTCTCCCAGTCAAAATAGGAAAAGTAATATTTGGAAAGTTATTATTTCATACTGGTAGCAAGAAAAGTTTGTTGTATTGGGTTAAAAGTTATTATTTCCTCTACCCTTTTCACACACACCTATTTCAGCTGGAAATTTATTTTTAAAAAATGTGCACAATGTCACTTTAAGTAAAAGTACATTATAGTTGCCCTGACTATGTGGTAATTTTCTCTTTTTCTCTTCTCCTTCTTTTAAACGCAAAATATTGTGATAATGTAAGAGCAGAATACTTAAAATCAAGTCTGGAGAAAATATCTAATAACTTAATTTTTGTAAAAGAAGCTATCTTGATGATTATAATCTTACTATGGCAATTGGTCAAATTATTGTATAACCTAAAAAAAGTCACAATATTTCTTACGGAAGGTTAAATTTATTCCAGTATGGTGCTGAACTCAGAAATGTTTCATCAATCACTTTACTCATTCCCTCTACTTGCAAAACATTTATTTAATCACTTGTTTTGTTGTAATTTTCAGACACACAAGCTGTATTTATGCATCGCTGCTACAGTATTACTGAATCTGTCAAATGCAGGTAATATTAGTAAACATTTTATATACAAAACCGCCGTATTTAAATTTTCTTTAAAATGTACATGAAGTTTTCATGCGTAAACTACTTCGTTAATGATAGAGCAATCTTATAAATTTTCATTTCCAGCCTTTTGTTTGGTCATCGATCCGCAATAAGAAATTGATATAAATGGGCCTCGCGGATAATTTAAGCTTGGAATTTCCCCACCTTGTTCCCTACGTCAGACAGGTTGCATGTGGGTGCAGTTCTTCAATACACAAAAAATATTTCCGCTGTACTGACATTCTACATCAAATATATGTCACGTTTCAGTTACTCCTCTTGCAGAATGGCTCGGGTAAAATAAATCTAGGCGTGTAATATATCTAGATATACCACGTCACAAAACTAAAAACAATTTACACAAAATACTAACAGCAACCCCGCGTCAAACGGCCTTTCCCTCATTCTTTTCAGGGGATATCTGCAAGCATTTGCTGTATTAGATATGAAATTTCTAAAGGTTTCTCGCTTCAAGTAAATAAATAAAGGAACCCTTATAGCCGAATCTATATCTATGCCACTTTTCATTTATGTCTTGTGAAGTTGTCACCAATCGAGAATCATTTTTCACCAATGCAGTGTTCATTGTATGAACCATCTTAACAATAAATTGTAACATTATTCATAGTTAATATAATTTTATGCTGAAAGACTCTGGTGAGATACATTCAGTCTACAATAAATGATACATTTGCTGTTATTTTTCTTCGACAATTAAACAACATAAAACATGTATGAATAAACAAACGTTTCAACCAGCTTTAAATTGAACATATACATTGGAAGCTTCGGGTTTAAAGTAAAGTTTGTCAAAGAACCAGTTAGAGTTGTTACATTAATCAATGTCTATTTCTGATGTAATTATCTATACCAAATTTATCGAAATTCATGGTTTGGTAATCTAATGTTAAAAAAGCACCTGTACAATGAGTTCTCACATAATCTGCAAGTAATATCATACTTTAATGCACACAGAATGATTATGGTGAAACGACTCCTACGTTACACATCGTTTAAGTTGCTTGGACAAGGGAAAGGGTACTAACTTTGGATAATGAAATAAATTTATTAAAATTGAAGCCTTTAAAATAACTGGTAGTAAACCTGCAAGAGTGAAAACATATTTCTGTTTTAGTTGTTCTAGCTCACGGTTTCTCGTTCAGCAGTCAATCACTTCAACGAAAAAGTTTTTCTCGACATCAAAGTCCATAAAATTAACCGAATGTTGACTCAATAAACCATAACCTTTTTGCATAGAATGGGAAAAGTCCAATGTGCATGTAAATGTGCTTGCTTTTTCTTCGTAGTAAGCGTATCAAATACAGACTGCACAAAGGGTTCAGATACAGAGTGCTCAGTTATTGATCACGCAGAATGTGACGATGCAGACAGTGCTGCTAAATGCAAATGTTCTGATGGCTACAAAGAGGATTCCGGCGATGGGGATACTTGTGTAAAAGGTAGATGATGTTATTGATGCTGCAGATTTAGAATCTTGAAAAAAAGTAAAATTATTTTAGAGGTATCAATGGCTTTTCATCGCTCTTAAGTGCAATGTGAAATATAATAATTGCATTTCTAACACATTCTTTAAAATTTAACAGTTGATGTTAAACATATTCATGTAGTTCTACATGAAAACTTACTTAAAGATATAAAGAAAAAGATAGTTTTTTAAGGATTTAAGGATTTTAAACGTTCATGATTACGATAGTCAATTATGTAGAATGTAAAGTAGTTATACATTGAATGAAAGCTTTCCGCCAGTTTTACGCCCGGTAAAGAGCGCAGATTTAACTGAAAATTCCGAGATAGCCATCCTGATAGAAAAAAATATACTAAAACGAGGATGGATGTTATGTCGCGATTTAATTAAATGTCTCCAATTTAATTTGTTTATTAAAAGTCGAGTACATGTGCGTGAATATCTGCTTACTAAAATACCTATAAATGACAATACAGCTCGTATAAGATGTATGAATTTAAAAAAAAAACGTTCAACCAGCTATAGCATAACAAGTATAGCATGTACTTTGGAAGCTCCGCAGGTTTAAAGTAAGGTGGTAAATGCACGTTCCTTAAACGTTGAGATTCAAAACGATGTTGCGAGTGCCTGCAAATACATATTACATTAACATGTATGTCTATTTGATTCTGCTTTTTGCAAAAATATCTGTGTTTCAGCTATCATTATCAAACTGCTCGATAAGAATTTGTTAGCAAAAAACTTTGCCAAAGAACCAGTTAGAGTTGTTACATTAATTTCTGTCTATTTCTGGTATAATTAAATACGACGACATTTATCGAAATACATGGTTTAGTTATCTTAGATTTAAAACAAACATCTTGACAATGAATTCTTACATAATTTGCAAGCAATATCCGACTTTGATGCACACATAATGAATCTGGTGAAACGAATCCTACGCTTCATATCATAGAAATTGATAGCAAATACTTGTTGAAAATAAACTCGTACTAAGTTCTATTTTTGGTTTTAATAGGTAGTTGAAATTTGCGACAGGGGAAGTGACTCTTACTTTGGATAACAACATAAATACATTACATTCGAAACCTTTACGATATACTGATTAAAGTAAATGTGAAAGAATGATAATAGATTTCAGATTATAGTAAATGTAATTCTTGCTCACGGTTTCTCGTTCAGCAATAAATCGCTTTAACGAAAAAGTTTTCCCCGACATCAATGTCCATAAAATTAACCGAATGTTGACTCAATAAACAAAAACCTTTTTTGCATATAATGTAAATAAGTCATATATTCATGTGAATATGTTTGCTTTTTCTTCGTAGTTAAAGTATTAGAAACAGTCTGCACAAAGGATTCAGATACAGAGTGCTCAGTTATTGATCACGCAGAATGTGACGATGCGGACACTGATCCTAAATGCAAATGTTCTGATGGCTACAAAGAGGATTCCGGCGATGGGAGTACTTGTGTAAAAGGTAAATGATGTTATTGATGCTGTAGATTTAAACTCTTTGACAAAAACAAAATCTTTATATTAGAGGTATAAATGGTTTTTTATCGCTCTAAATGGCAATGCGAGTCATCTTGCATTTCTTTGAAATTGTCTACAATTAAAATTGTTTTAAAAAAGTCGAGTACATGTGCGTGAATATCTACTTACTCAGATAATAAGAAATGACAATTATTCAACTCGTTTCAGATGTATAGATTAAAAACACCTTCAACCAGCTTAAAACATAGCATATATTATCCGAACAAGGTATTTTGGCCTGTGTATGCCGCGAATGCTTCAAATACATATTACGTTTACAAGTATTTATCGATTTGGTGGGGGTAAGAGTGAGGTTGGGTGCGCACCATAAACCGGTTTAAGCTCCCCAGTGGTGTTTTTGCCACTGACCGTTCCAAGGCGGTGCCCCACTGTGTTCCTTTAATTGTTCGTTTTGTCCTCGTGTGTTTGCTTTGTATGCTAGTGTGTGTTGTTAGTGTATATGTGTGTTTGTACATGATTTGTGTGTGTGTGTGTGTGTGTGTGTGTGTGTGTGTGTGTGTGTGTGTGTGTGTGTGTGTGTGTGTGTGTGTGTGTGTGTGTGTGTGTGTGTGTGTGTGTGTGTGTGTGTGTGTGTGTGTGTGTGTGTGTGTGTGTGTGTGTGTGTGTGTGTGTGTGTGTGTGTGTGTGTGTGTGTGTGTGTGTGTGTGTGTGTGTGTGTGTGTGTGTGTGTGTGTGTGTGTGTGTGTGTGTGTGTGTGTGTGTGTGTGTTGGTGGTGTGCACTTCTGGGTGCTGTGGGGCTCGTTTTGGGGAGGCTGCGTTTTTGGTACGTGGCATTCCCTGTTTGATATTATTTTTGTTTTTAGTTCAGCTATCTGCGTTTCAGATATCATTATCAACTTTCACGATATGATCTTTGGCAGAAAAGTTTGTCAAAGAACTAGCTAGAGTTGTTACCTTAATAACTGTCTATTTCTGGTATAATTATATGAACATTGATCGAATTTCATAATTAAGTATGTTCATGTGAATGTGCTTGCTTGTATTCGTAGTTAAAGTATCCGAAACAGTATGTACAAAAGGTTCAGGAACGAAGTGCGCAGCTATTGGTCACGCAGAATGTGACGATGCAGACAGTGATCCTAAATGCAAATGTTCTGATGGCTATAAAGAGGATTCCGGCGATGGGAGTACTTGTATAAAAGGTAAATGATGTTATTGATGCTGCAGATTTAAACTCTTGGAAAAATCAGTATCTATATCTTGGAGATATAAATGTTTTTTTTATCGTTCTTACGGGCAATGTTAGTCATATTGCTTTTCTTACATATTCTCGACAACTAACGGTTGATGTTAAAACAAAAACATGTAATTCACGAGAAAATTTATTTTAAGATAGAAAATATGGAAGTTAAGGCTTTTTACGTTCATAATTACGATACTTTCGTCAAAACTTAAATTTGCAAAAAGAAAAGAATAAAGCCAATGTGAATTATGTAGAAAGTATAGTGGTAATTCGTCGAATAAAAGCTCTCGGCCAGTTTGACGCCCGTCAATCGACGGAAGTATCTCAGCGCGGATATAACGGAAAACCAGGTAACAGAAAACGTTCTGATTCGACTTCCGAGAAAGCTCTGCTGAGAAAAAAAATCATTCTTAAACGAGGATGTGTGTACTTTCATATTGTCTTTCTTTAAAATTGTCTACAATTTGATTTGTTTATAAAAAGTCGAGTACATGTGCGTGAATATCTTCTAACTCAGATAACAATAAATGACAATTATTCAACTCGTTATGAATGTATTAGATAAAAATAACTTTCAACCAGCTTAAATTATAACTAATACATTTGAAGCTTCAGGTTTTAGGTAAGTTGGTAAATGTACTGGAGTTTATTTAGAATTTCTACATACCAACTTTCATTTTTTATTAAAAATAACTTATTTCTGTGTTTTTTAAAGTATATTTTAATTTTCGCTTGCGTTAGTATTGGACCTTTAACAAGAATTCTACACTTTGCAGATCTATCTATGTTTCAGCTATCATTATCAACTTTCACGATATGATTTATTTGGCAGAAAGTTTGTCAAAGAACCAGTTAGAGTTGTTGCCTTAATAACTGTCTATTTCTGGTATAATCATATAGACATTGATCGAATTTCATAATTAAGTATGTTCATGTGAATGTGCTTGCTTTGTATTCGTAGTTAAAGTATCCGAAACAGTATGTACAAAAGGTTCAGGAACAAAGTGCACAGCTATTGATCACGCAGAATGTGACGATGCAGACAGTGATGCTAAATGCAAATGTTCTGATGGCTACAAAGAGGATTCCAGCGATGGGGGTACTTGTGTAAAAGGTAAATGATGTTACTGATGCTATAAACTTAGAATTTTGGAAAAAACGGTATCATTATATTAAAGGTAAAAATGACCTTTGATCGCTCTTAAGAGTTACAAGATTAAACCTAATATGTTTAATTTCTTGAAAATCATTGTGACTAGGAACACATGCTAGGGAGGTTGATCTTGACCAGCGGATTACCATTTGTAATTCTTGTCCGGTCAAAAGCTACTAAAGGGAATTTATTCAACCTTCATACAGTATTGTTGTCTTGGTTTATAGTTAACTAGAACATATAATGGAACATAGGGTGAGCGATGTAAGGCCACTTGTTAAAAATTCACCTCAAAGGTTCGTTAATTTTGTAACTAGACCTTGAATAAATCTGTGCTTATAAAAATATTTGTGCCATTAAAATTTCAGGTGAAGAAGGAAATTCGGCCCGGTCTGTTTTGCATGCTGCTGGTGTAATCTCCATGTCACTGGTTGTAACAGTATTTCAAAAGTTGTTGTAAACACGGAGAGAAAATTTAACAACTTTAGAAGGTAATCAGTTTAATTATTAATTTTTGATCGGATTATACCTAAGATGCATATTCAGCATTGTCAGAACGTAAGTCACAATGCTTTATAACTGTTAGCCCGACACCCGAAGAGTTTACGAAAGACCAAAAGGCGGCCTTTCGTGGTTAATAGTGAATGGCAGACATTAGTTCAAGAAATGTCTAATTTTCTTCCCACAAAAATAAAAATAATGATGACCTTAAATATTCAAAAACCTGTTACGTGTCACCTGACCTAAGTCTGTTAAATATTAATAAGACGTGCTATTGAAATTTGCTCTTATCATAACATTAGATGTGTTTTGTAATTTTTCGATTTATTTTTTTCAGGATGCTGTGCAAGACATGACACACTATTGCTTTAAATTGCTTGATTTAGTTCAGCACTTACATATCATGATTTTCATAATGAATTCATCGATTTTTACCCCTCTATAGATCAGTTTGCCAAATTTCCAGTCTGAATTTTTTCATTATTGGACTGGTATGTTTCACATTGCAAATATTAATTTATCCTGTATCATTGAGTCATTAAGATACGGACTATTCTCGCCTATTTAAATAAAAAGATTCACTGACACATCTGAATAATCTATATATAGGTGCTTAACGAAATTATTACGTCATCAGTCGGGACAATTATATATGACAGACGAATCTGGCAGTATATTAAACATGGAACTTAACAGAATACAGAAGATGTTAAAAATTTATTGACAGTTTGAATTAAATGAAAGCCATTGTGATCATAGAATGAAAAGGTCTTTTATATCTGTGATTATCAGTGTAACTCACTTGAAGCACTTTGATTTATACTAGAATATAATCAACAATAATCTCAAACTTTGTTCTGTTTAATTTGAATAGATTCTAAGAAGGCAACCAAAATGAAATATGTACTATTCTTCACAGATTACTTTCAGATAGTTTTGTGTTTGTGCTAGTATTTGCGAATAAAACGCTTTATCATGAGATATTTATAATAAATAAAATATAAAGGAAAGGAAATAGTTAATACTTGAAACCTTTAATATCCGATATGATAGTGTAATTTCTTAAACTGGGACTAATTTATGCAATTCATAATGTGCAGAAAATATACAATTTAATAAAACGCTTAATAATGAGATATTAAAATGATGAATACTAGTTGTATTTCATACACTTATACTTTATAGAAGCGTTGAAACAATGTTCTTTCATGAAAGAAGACAGAAAAATAAGTTTTTGCTGGTTTGGCTTCAAATCGTACTTATCTAATTGGAACTGTTGCACTTCGTGTAATTTAAAGCACTCTAATTAGTGTTCCTTTATAGCTTGAATAGGGATTTCTTTTGATTCATCATGATACAATAAGGGATTCAGTTCACATCTGACAGTTTTATTTTTTATATCTAGTCATAGATACATGTAAAACTCTTACACAATAAAGCGTATTTTACCATTACATTGTACAAACATTGATGTAACAGAAAATAGACGTTTACTCACAATTGAACAGAAGTCAATATTTTGCAAAACATTAGATTGTTGCTTGTCTCACATATTGATACGAGTACTACTGCGAGAAATTACTCATTCCCGTACAATAGTTCAGTTTTGTTGTGCGCTTCGCTAGTTTGTATTTTTGTTGTGACAAAATTTCTACAACTGTTTAGTTCTTAAATAAGCATCAGCGATTAACTATATGAAACATTTCAGTAAATTTACAACCCGAAGTTCTTTTAAGGGTACATACGAGAAGCTTGATGAATTGTAAACTTACTGACATGGGCGAGTATCCGGTTATGAGTTTCATCCAGCTACGGTAATGGGATGTGTCTATGTATTTAGCTGTTGGAACTAATAAAAGAAATAATAAATACTTTAATTACATGTATTTTATCTGTACCTCATTTACGTCTTAATATCTTTAATTAAATGCGTCGATTAAATAGAAGAAAGTATACACTTATTGTAGATTAGAAATTGCAAACAGCTGGAATTTGATTGGATGTTATTCCCGGTGAAAGTCACGTGAATATGGATAAATGTTTATGCTCATTTAAGAACCGGTATAAGTCTAATTCACAAGCCGTGTATTTGATTCAATATTAAAGATTTGGGATGTTTTCAAAGAATTTTTTACCACTTTGTTAAATCATTTTGTAATTATTAAAGAAATGCAAATGTTTAAAGACTTTGAAAATTGATGTTTTATTTGTTAATAGAAATTATGTCAGCTTTGTTAAACCAAATTAAGCCAAATAAACAGTTGTATATGTAAATGTTGTTACTTTCCTTTACGTCGGAAAAGGAAGATATGTTGTTCAACTTCATGCAGTACTCTATTAGTCTTAAATGATAATTAATAAGATACTTATTACGGAGTAAATCTGAACATTATACACTATCTGAACATATGTATCATGTTGAATGAAAAAGAGAACTTCCGATACACATTCCGTCTCTACTACACAAGGACGGCATCCGACGACAGCTGAATGACAGACTTCATGTTTTTACATTCAATTTGACTAATATAATTATGTCTGTTTCTCCAAATATAGCTGGTAGGCTTATTTATTGTGTTAACCTCACCTTTAAATATGTTTAGCGTTTTTAAGTACGCTATTAAGTAAGAAAGATATTACAAACCAAAATCAAAAGATGGCAGTTTCCTGCTGGCAGGCATTTTAGTATGTCAAACGTTTGACGGTGTATACATGTTTACCATAACGATATCGCACAACGAGTTGTCTTTATTGTTTAAAAAGGTGTTTCGTGTTCATGAAATTTGGTATGAAGATTTTGAAAATAAACAAAATGTCATAAACTCTGTGAAGATTTCCAGGCCTGGCCGGATAAATTATGAATGTCGAACTGTTATTTGTACATAGCAACTTTCTGGCATTTGTATACATGTAATGTCTCTCAGAATTTGAGATACTCTATTTTATTTCATCTTATCAGAAACACGTTATATTTGATATCATGTTTGTATAACATTGTTCGCAACCTAGATCTAGGTGTATTTTGCCAAGTTGGTTTCTAGCGGAAATCATTTCCAACAGTGGAATTATTCGTTCAGGATTTAAAATTACATTATTAAAAGCTACAACCTATACAGTTTGCAATGGTAATAAAGCAAAACATTTTCATCAGTCAGTCAAATGGCATATGGTAAGGGTATCTTTCCGCGTCTGTCCGCAACACTTTACTAGAGCACTTTTTCAAAACTACAAACGGTATGTTGACAGTGATGGAAACGTAGACTACACTTACCATAATTCAGCTGTTTTCATTAAGGAAATACCCGCAATGTTATACTCTTTGCGAGTGCCGATCAAACTTGGCGACATCATCGACATCATGTGCATAATGCAACAATCATATATCTACACCTTGAGACTACAAACTAAAACTGCCATAACGGGCCCGAGTAAAATGCTCGATCGAAGGTCTCGAGTTAACCGTCGTCCACGACACCCGTTGTTATTTTCCAGTCATTAAAAAAAGATAAAATGATTAAAAACTATTTCAAATTGTTCTCAAATGTAATGCAATATTAATTTAATTTCTTCACACAAAACATGAAACTGGCAGACTGATTTTATCGTCTCATTTAATCAAAATAGTAAGTAGCTTCAGATGGAGACAATATATTTTATAAAGTTGAGCCACTAAACGGACAATTGATCAGCATTAGACAAACACTCAGTGACAATTAACAATAGAAGTTTTTCTCGCGACGTGTCAAAACATATAGATGCGCCGGCGAAGGTTCGAACAGGTTTATTTAATCAACGACTTCAAATTGCCGCTTGTATAAGAAAACTAGCTGGCGGGACCGAAACCTAAAATAACTAAACTCTTCTGGGGGCGTTGGTCATATGGATTATCCGGTACCAACGATAAAACTCTAAAAAAAAACATACAGACACCGCAGATGTTCCCCAAATTATCGAGTTATCGATGATCAGGTTATCCATGATGTTGTGTAGTTCAACGTATATGAAATATGGCCAGGACCGACGGGAGATCTCGAGTTATCCCTGATCCTCGAATTATTGATGCTCGAGTTAATGAAGTTTTACTGTATATAATAATATTCTTCCTTTGTAACAATTTTTGGGCCAGAGCAAATAAGGGGATGCTTTCTAACTGCTCATCAGCTTATCAGTCAAGTTTTTGTCGGATCGGATGAAATTAATTCCATCTTTAACCAAGGATATTATACATTAAGAGGAACTCACATAAATTATTTATTTCCAACATTTATCATTATTATTTGTAAGTCTCCACTTAAACGTTTCTCTATCACCATTTTTCGGCGTAAGCTGTATAAGATAGGTTTTGACCTACTTTTTAGACCAATTAAATATTACGAGTGAAAGCGCGGTGAATGTGATCCCACATGCTGCCGATCCAAAAGTAGACTGTCCGCTTGTCAAAATGACTAAAATACGGTAAACACGACAAAATTGCACGAATTGACACGTATTGTTGGACAAATTCCAATTATTTCTTGCATACCGGATCGGAATAACTGCAGGTTTAACCAGTTCTGGCACACAACCCCTCCCACCCATGTCAGTAAATGACGTCAGAACAAACTACTTTGATAAATGAATGAGTAAATTCATACGCTACTACAAACGCTTTAGGTATATTAATTGCAAAATACGTTATGCAAGAAAAATGATATATCACTGGCTGCATGTGTGTATTGAAATATCCGGCTCTCTGGATCTATTCACCTCCACGCCGTTTATCTTGTTTAAAGATATTCCTTGTTTTAATTGCCGCAGCATCTTGTTTAAAGATATTTCGTGTTTTGATTGCCACATCATTATACACATGTAAATATTGGATTTCATTGACATGTACAGGTAAAGAAAAAGGGCGGAGTTATGTACCGACAGAAAAGTCGATGTGAGTGCAGATTACGTATTCCAAGTTAAAGCGAGACAGTCTCGTGTTTTTTTATTTGAGGCAATATCAATATCAAACAAAAAAGCAAACATTATTACGTAATACTTATAGTGTTAATAAACAGGTGGTGTAAGAATCTAAAATTTCACTTAGAAATAAATGCTTTTTTCCCTCTCTGCACACTTTGTGCTGCATCATGTTGTAAAATCCTTTGTTGTTGTTCAAAAGAAATATTTCAGTTGATAAAGTAATTGTAGAACCGAATGAGTTTTAACTACACAAAAAACACTTTATGTAATGCACAGAGATACTTAGATCAAATACATGTATTTGGTAGACTACCTTACAAAGTTTACGGCTTGTCTGTTACCCGACGTAAATTACTTTAAAGGTTTAAATAAACAGTTATAAAGTTAACACAAAAATTACAATTTTAGTAAATTTATGTCTCTTGCAATGTTTGCTTTGTTGTCAATCAGAAGTGCTAGTGCTGTGTTACCTGAATAAAATATATCTGTGATACATTAATAAAGACTGAAATCTTGTCTCATTTCTTTTAATCCAAAATTAATTACTATTAAATCGAGATTGTAAATATATTCTATTTTATGCTAATGAAATACTGTGTTATATCAGGGAATTATAGAGTCATGATATAGATTTTTACAGTGTAGGTGATACAGGTCTGCCGATACTACTTTTTTAAGTACTGCATATACATAATTTTGCTTTTGTTTTCATAGTAAGCATAAAATATAAAAAATGTTTGTTTTGAGTGGATATGGAATATATCTCAACTCAAAGTGATACAATTTTCACATTTTAACTCGCGCGAAAATTTTACAATTGTCTCACTTCTCGATGAGATATATATCCACTAAAAACAAACAAATATCCTCTATATATTGTTTGCTTTTTTCATTTCTTTAAGCACGAGAAGGTCTTTATCAGCTATATACATTTTGCCTACCCACCGTTCACCGGAAGAAAAAGGCGTTAAGTTCCTTTCTTAAATATAATAAATGCCCTTTAGAATGCTTGTTTGCCTCTAAATGTAGCAAACTAACAGATAAAAGAAACCGCAAATGTCATTTTATAAAGAAAACGACATCTCAAAACGAATCTGACTGATAATTGCTAAGTCCGAGTAAGGTAAGTCTTCGATGTAAAGCCTTGATATCTTTTGATAAAGATCTCTGTATGATTTAATGAAAGTGAAAGAAACTAAAGATTATCATCACGTGTAAAAGGATTCTGGAAATGTAATAACATTGAATTACATTTAAGGGATGTCTTGAATATAGTATGTAACGTTTAATCACGATATATAAAAAGAACATTCGTGGTCGCAGACTTTTAAGATAATTAAAATTTTGTGTATTCTGAATAAAATGCTCGACAGAGGCTGGCATTATATACACGCTGTAGTTTTAGACAACTGGTCTAACAAGTACAATATTCAATTACCATTCAAACTTTATTAACTCGATTTTGTGCCTTTTTTGAGTCACAAGTTGCTTCTGAAGGTTTTAAAGGCATCAGCAAATCAGTTGATGCATAATAATAATAATGATAATAATAATAATAATAATAAAAATATTGATAATAATAATAACATTCATACAAATAAATAGACATTCACTAAAACAGAAAGAAAAAAAGAATCATCATTTTAATAACTTAAAGTTTTCAGTTAATGTCATTTTCTATCAACCAGAATCGAGCAAAACCTGCAAAAGGCTGCTACTAAGGGGATATTTTTTTAATTTGAAACGAATCTGTGTAAATTTATCAACACCGCGTATTTCAAATGGTATACGTTTTTACACGTGCGTTGCAAAATATTGAAAAGTACCTTTGGAAAATAGTCTGAGTTATGTAAGTTTCACATTTATTTTATTTTCCCATTTTGCTTAAATATCTGCCACTTACAAAGGGTGTTTTGTATACCAATATGAAATTCGTTTCTTAAAGAGGAGAGGGATCTTTTCATTTCTTTAAACAATGAACTGAATGGTTAATCATAATTTAGTAAAATGTGGAGTTATGTAAACACTAACTTAAATACGTTATTCTTGCTACAGTCTGAGAGAGAAAACTGTACGGCATCATGACCCTTTTGACATAAGCAATGCTTTTGATAAAGAAATCTTTAGAAATGGCAAAGTTATAGCCAAATTTAAGTATAAAAAGGGGCATAACTCAGTCAAATATGACACTGACCTACAAACTTTGGCGGCATCACGACCCTTATGTCATAAGTAATTGAATTTAAAAGTTAGATGAAGAAATCTTAAGAAATGGCAAAGTTATAGCCAACGTTAAGTTTGTGTGAAGGACGGACGGACGGATGGACAAAGCGATCCCTGTGTATCCGAAAGGGCAAAACATCATTTACACATTAAAATAATACCAACATTATAGTTACGGTAACAAGAGCCGTCCTGCAATATCATTTATTATACTGGATTAAGTTTGTCCGTTCGTCCGTCATTAGATGGAATCTTGTTGAAATTAAAACTCCAAAATCCCTATTTAAAAGAAGAAGGTTAAAGGTGTTAGTAATAGGGGCTCGAGAAAGTAAAACTTGTTGACGGTTAGCAGAAGTGGTATGTTCCATGCCTAGTTGTGTAGGTCTATGTATTGGGACACTAGGACAAAGGTCAAGGTCGCAGGGGCTAGGAATAGTAAATTCTTGATGATGATAAATCTCCTAAACCCCTGGTCAAAATTTATTGATACTTCACATAAGTGACGCGTACCATGCCTAGTTGTGCATGGTCCATGTTTCAGATCACTAAATTAAAGGCAAACAGTTTTCTATCATAGTCTATTTTCTAGACTATTCTATTGTAACTGTTATCTATTTCACAAACAGTACAATTTTCAGCACAAAGCAAGGTATCTTAAATAAATTATTTTGCGCGTTTGTATATCCATTCCAAAGCCGTGGTACATTTTGTTTTTTAATCAATTATGGCCATTCTAAAAAATCTACTGATGATTGTCAATGAAGATTGGAAGCTTTGACATATCAATATAATGATTCGGCTCGACAATCTATGGCGTGTTGAGACTTGGTGGCATAGGGATAACATGGCGGGGCTGCGGGGTAACTCAGTGCTGCGGGGCTTACTTCACGGGGATGCGGGGTAACTAGGTGCTACGGGGATGCGGGGTAACTAGATGGTTTCCTCGAAGTCCTTGAATTAACCTATGCATACATCACCACAGGACAACGAACAAACGCAGTGGTGTTGATGGGTAAAGATGTCTGCCGCTTATACCGGAGGTTTCGGGTTAGAACCCCACTGGGGTCACAACCGTACCGTACCTTCTCATATGTCATCAGTTCTATTTTCTCAGTCCCGTGCCCTCTAGTATCAATGCAACCCTGGTGATATTGTTGATATAAGTATCATCCCCGCTTCACATACTCTGTCCCGTGTCCCCTGCACTCAATACAGTTCTACTTAAAGTGCTACCAATCTTTGATAACACCCTGATTAACATGAACCCAGCCCTCAGCCTTGTGCCCTAAGCACTAAAAACACCGTTTGTAGAAGTAATATCCCCGCCTGAATGAGTAAGCCCCGTGTCCCCTGCTATCAATAATAAGTTGTGGCCACAAGTTATTAAGTTGTGGCCTCAATTTAATAATTTGTGGCCACAAGTTAGTAAGTTGTGGCCACAAGTTAGTAAGTTGTGGCCTCAACTTAATAAGTTGTGGCCACAAGTTAGTAAGTTGTGGCCACTAGTTAGTAAGTTGTGGCCTCAACTTAATAAGTTGTGGCCACAAGTTAGTAAGTTGTGGCCTCAACTTAATAAGTTGTGGCCACAAGTTAATAAGTTGAGGCCACAACGTATTAAGTTGAGGCCACAACTTACTAACTTGTGGCCACAACTTATTAACTTGTGGCCACAACTTATTAAGTTGAGGCCACAACTTACTAACTTGTGGCCACAACTTACTAACTTGTGGCCACAATATAAATAAAGTGTTGCGGATGTCAACTCTGTGCCACCGTAGATTTCCATATCAATAGGTACACTTATAAAGTGTCATTACCACGAAACTGTTTTGTGTAGGTTTAAATCTGAGTGTAAGAGCATGTAAACATCTCGTATCTTACTTGATAATAACAGAATTTATGATAGGTGTCACAGGAAAAGGGGCCTTCGGACATTTGTTACATTATTCGATTATTCCCCTAAAACACTAATAGGGCGCAAATGGGTGTCCCAGACTTTCAGAAGAAGGCATTTTGGTTGTAGTGACTTCCATTGCCAGATATGCTCCCTAAGAGGATATGAGACATGTATCTGATAAGAAGTGCAAACTGTGAAACTTACATGAGAATCAATAAAAATACTTATTCCGCTGTTCATGAAATATATTTAAGACAGTTTCTCATATCTCTTTAGGGGCACCGTCAAACATAAGATTATTCAACATACATGCTATACATACAAAGAATAATTGATTTTGCAGTCAAATATGTATCATACTATAAGAAAGAGTTTACCATAACGGAATATTGCCAATACAAGTTGAAGTGCGTTTTGACGTTAAATTCTGATATGTGACGTCTTTTTGAGAGTATACAGTGACGCGTTACGTATACATGTACATACATACATGTATCATACTATAAGAAAGCTCTTACCATAACGGAATATTGCCAATACAAGTTGAAGTGAGTTTTGACGTCAAATTCTGGTATGTGATGTCATTTTGACGCGTTAGGTATACGTATTCAGGATGATGTAAGTTTTTATCATTTTTAAACAGGAAACTGAAATTTCGCATGGTCATATTGAAAGACTGTTTATTAAAAATACGCAAGAAAGCTAATTTCAAGTATTTTGTACGAAGGCCCCTTTTCCTATGTCGCCGGTCATATAAAGATGAGTCAAATCAATGTTTTAAAAGACACAATAGAGTCAATGTGCATGGGATTAAATCATCGAACATATTTGCCACAGTTGCAACACGTCACTGATAAGAAGACTATATCAATATAAAAATACTTGTGTTTGTTAAATCTGCCGCGGAGGAAAGGGAGCTTTGAGAAGACAACATGGTAGGTTGTGCTATATAAATAACAATTTTCGTTAAGTATTTCGTTTTATAAAACGTTTATGCTGATAAATATAGAATTTTTTCTTTGTTTTTGATCGTAAATGGAAATGAATGACTAATTTTATGGATTTATTTTCAAAAAAAAACTTATTTCTTGTTGTGTCAAGGAAAAATGAATTTTGGAAGTAGTTACGTGCATTGTGGGTTTCTTTCACTTAGTTATCTTTGGATAATTAAATCTGAATTTGCAGGTAAGTCAATGATTCAGAACTAGATTAGAAATTTGGCTTTACAAGGGAACGAGTTCAAAATGTTTTAACTGTCGTACGTGAGACAAAATCAAAGGTTGGGCAGAATTCGAAATAAAAAATTGAAAGGATAATGACCACACATATTCAATAAATAACACTAGAATTACGTTATACCGTATTTCATTTTTTTCGCGTACATTAAATTTCGCAATTTTGTTCTTGATTTCAATTAAACGAATCTACTTTTCGGGATTTTGAAAAGTTAAATTTTTCGCGTTTTAAACCAAGGGCGGAATTTACATTGACACTGTTTCATAAATAAAAAAAGACCACAGTGTGACAGTGTTATAAACCGATAGCCTAAATTGCCCTTGTTAGCTAAAATAAACAAGAAATAGTAAAACACCATGTATTTATTGAATGACTGAATGGTATTTTTACAGGTTTCAACTGTTTTAATGCTCAAATAGCTTACCAGAGGGTAATATTTAACGTCTGTCCTGCTATTGCTGGTAAGTCAAGTAAAAAAAGACAAACACCTTATTTTAAACGAATGTACTGTATACTAAAGGAAGACGCAGTAATTAACTTAATATATAAAGGCTTTAATTGGGAGCATCAAACAAAATCTTTCTAGATAGTCTAGGTATGTCAGATATTTGGTGTAATACTGAAAATTTAATTGATAATATTAAACAAAGGATATATGACCAGTATCACCAAACTTTGTATACAGATGTAAACAATTGCAAAGATTATTAACATGTTTTAGATTCAAACACAACTTCAAGCTCGAACCATATCTTGACCATTATTCATCTTGAAGAAAAAATATCAAGTTACACTAACATATTTCGTTTATCATAAGAATTAAGAAATTTGAAAGAGCGAGACATAATAATATACAAAGAAACGAAATAATTTGCAAATTTTGTAATTCTTACAACGTAGAAAGTGGGTATCATTCCTTATTAACGTGCACTCAGTATACAGATTTAGGCAAAACATATTTAAAACATTTTTATTATACATGGACAATGTTAAATAAGTTTGATACAATACTATTGAATGATGTCAAGAAATAAAAAAAATAGTTAACCAGTAAAAATATTTGCATTTTCCGAATAAGCGTAGACAAGAACTAAATTTATTATTCTTGGATTTATTATTCTAACATTTAATTTTTGTCAAATTATCCATATTATGTAGTAAGAAACAGAAGCGTCTAAGTATATTTTGTTTTCCTGGAATATGGTGATCTTTTTTCATGTTTGTCATTTGTCAAATTTATGTTAGCATTGTAATTGTACTTAATGCCGAATAAATGTTGTTGTTGTTGTTGATGTTGTATTTAATATGACTGTCATACAGTTCATGTTAGATAATGCGCTACTCGTGTTATCATGTGTAAACAAAGATGGATTAAGTCAAGCATCGTACTCGCAAATAAAGGTAATAGTTGCTACTCTCGATTTAAGTGAGCGTATCAGTTGTCCAGTGGTAATGCGCTGGACTTGTAATCCAGGGATCGCAGGTTCGATTCCCCGCTCCTCCATTAACATAACTAATGGTCTTTCGGATGGGACCTAAAAACCGAGGTCCCATGTATCGGTGCTGTACACCAGGCATGTTAAAGAACCAGGAGTGTCTCTGGAACGTGACACGTTCTGTATCTTGCACTATCCCCCGAAACCTAAAATAACTAAACTCTTCAGGGGGCGTTGGTCTTATGGATTATCCGGTATCAACGATAAAACTCTAAAATACATACTTACTCTCGATCTTATCAGGACACCTGTATGCAAACTGAATGTAGGAATATCGCCAATGCGGAACATAAACATTCGCGAAATATTGTACTAAATTTTTGCTGATTCTAACTTTCGCGATTATTCGGCGGCGTCAGTTTTGAATAGGTTTCAATTTTGTACCATTGGGTTGCATAATCAAATAGGGAGCAGTCAACATTATTAGTGTAAATATAAACTATGTTTTGTGTATGAATAAAAGACTGTAATGGACCATTAAATTGTATTAAATCATTAAAAAACAAAACGATACAAACTCTATATGTCTTCTACCGTTATTACAAAACTTTGGACACATTTAGTTGGTATTTATTAACTTTTCCTAAAAATAGTAGGCTACGTGTATTTATAGCTTTGTTTACGGACATTACGACCCGATTCAACAAAGCTCATGAAAAAGTTTCGGAGGATGTTTTTCTAACTTAAAACATTCAGATTTGTTAAATACATGGCGTCAACGTGAAACATTAATGAAAACCCATTTTACTTGCAACATATTACAGTAATATAGAGACTGTAAAAAACCGTTCCACTTAACTATCGAATATGAAGGGCCTTCAATTATTTGTTAACAAAATAAGCCAATGGAAGTTATGTGAAATGTATACGTCACAGCATTTTCCGACACACAGAATTAATCATCTTCCGCCATATTGTTTAAGTGTATATATTACTTCGGTTAATTCTCCACATTACCAGGTACAGGGAGGGAATTGCTGGCATATCTGTTTTACAAATAGTTCTTTTTCACGATATTCAGACCGTCAAAACAATACTCATTCATGGAGTACTGATGCAACCAATAATCAATCACTGATAAACTAACTGGCATTTGTTATCGGGGGTTTATATTTGAAAAATAGTGAATGTTGTGGGGAAAAAGAGGTATATAATTATCACAATAGAAAAACAATATGGAAGTTACACAAGGTGGTAGTAGATCTATACTAATTTCAAATAAAAAGTTATTTTTATAGATCAGTTTCATAAACGAACAGGTGAAACTACAAAGGTAGTGATCACTTTACAGTGAACTTTCTGCTTTATAATAAACCAATCTACGTGCTAGTAATGTTTAAATTCCTCTCTATCTGGGATTATGACCAGAGAAATTCAAATAGTTGACAGTTGAGTAAAAAAAAAATGTAAGTATACTTCGTTTACATTTCGTGAAAAAAATGCACCAAAAGCGTATATGTATCGATGGCACATGCAAATGACTTTCCAAATTCAAAATATATTTTTAACACGAATATGGAAAGGTTTGCTTATATAAAAAACAGCTTAAACAGTAACTATTATCAGCTTTGTGTAACAAAAAACAAGTATTTTACAGTTTACAAAATATTCACGACATATTTAAACAATAACTAGGTGTTTTATGCTGGTATGATTATTAAAGTTATGTCGATTTCTTCTGCTGGGATGTTTTGAAATTACCAAACGAGAGCATATCGTTCTATAAGCACCGGACAAAGATCTATAATCATGCTGGCTGAAATCCATCATGAAACTTAAAAATCCTAAAGTTTTATCCTGTAATATTTTTGTCCTTTAGGTTTCTTCGAGATGCATTTATTTCTTGATCGGAGTTCTGTGTGCAGTTTCAAAAGTGACGTGTGCCGGTAAGTTGCTTCTATGTTACCGGTATTTAGTCACCTAATGACTAGTTATTTTCTGCGAGTAATATCTAAAAATATTTACTCATAAAAGCCGCAAATAAACATTCATGTCCGACATTTGACTTTTTTTTCATTTATCAAGAAAAATCAAGTGAATGAATGTATGTCATTGTTCAATTAATTGTTTTAATCAGGTACCTTAAAATTGTAACATTTTCTGGGCAAAAATCCAGTACTCGAACCTGTACCGTACGGCGACGTTGCCTTGCAATACAAAGTAAGAGAGCGTTGAGTCACCACAATACCACGTAGATAACAGAAAGTTGCACAACTGATATATAAGTAACTACTTCACATATTGTTTATATTTGACTTAAAGTCTTCTATATGCAAAACCATACATTTCAAAAATTATATGTATGATATGCCATAGTAATTGCTATGCATTCATAAAATTTCCATTGTCTTTCACTACTGAACATGTAATCTGTAAGTATAAGATATCGACCTAGTACAAGGTCTTTCCCACAGAGAACGACCGCTGTACGAGGTCGATATCCGACTTACACACCATCAACTAGTCTGCTCCTAACATGTCTGAATTCAGTTACATTAGTGAAACGGGATACGATTCTGACGACATTTTATCAAAGGATCTGGATATCTTTTAAGAACAAGAGGCCAATAAAATGATGTTTTATGCAGAATACGTACATGTAATATTAGATGTATTGTTTTCTTCATGTTTCTGTTATACATGGCATGTATTGTGTGTTCGTGAAATAAGACGTTTCATGAAATATTGGTACGGTATTTACATGAAAATTGTTATTTCATTTTTTATACCCTCGTAACGAAGTTGAACAGGGAGTAACCTTCAGTCGCGCTTTATGTTCGCCCGTGTGTCCGTCCGTGCAAATTTAACTATAGAGAAGTGATTGATGGAAGGCGTTTTTTTAGATCGTCGGCATGATGCGCTCAGGCTTTTGTTAAGTAATGACACTCGCTTTTGTAGCAAATTTTGATCAGCAACCACCTGCCGGAAATCGCATGGTAAAGGACTTAATCGTAGATAGGGGAGAAAATGTATAAGCGAACGTATAGTTCAGTCGGAAGAGCATTTTGTCACATCAGCGAAATGTCTCGGTTCGAATCCCAGACATAACAGGCTGCACATTTTTCTCAGCCTATGACATTTGGCACCGAACATACATCTATGGCGGGGGATACCCATTTACGAAATGTGCTTGTTGAATTTAGGGAGGGGTTATTCGTCAGTGTGTCCGCCGAAATATTTGTTGGTGTGCATAATTTAAGAAAACAAATTTAACCTTTAGTGCTTTACACCGTAAATTTATAAAATGGATTTTGTCGTTTTTTACTATGGTCAGTACCATTTAAGAATACTCAATGAAAATGCATTGACTAAATAACGTGCAGTACAGATCATGATAAGTCTACACAGATGTGCAATCTGATAATGATCTGTACTCGTCGTAAGCAGGGTAAGGCTTAAGCTATAGCTCTGAAACATTCGGCATGTGCAGTTGTGCGTCTGTAATACAATTATTACACTATACTGTACTTTGGAGAAAGGGCCATATTAAGCATATGCCACAACAGTTTGCTCTGAAAGTATAAAACCAAGAGTCAGTAAATACATGTATCAAGTGCTAATCGGCATCTGAAGTTTTGCTTGTTATTCTGCCATGTTTCAGCGTATATGTAGATATGACCATGGAAAAAGCAAAAGAAGGTGAAATTTTAGCCTTTGTTTTATAACACCTTACAGTCACTAGACATTAAGTAAATGTATACGGTTTGTTTGAATCTCCGCTAACGGTACTGAATACGGCGTAGAAAGATAGGAAACGTGAAACGTTTTGTTCTTTTTCTCAGAAAAAGTGTCGTAAAGATAACTATCTATTCATACTACAACTTTTAAATCTAAACTTAAAAGCGAAATTACAAGTTCAATGAAATTTTATGTCTGGATTATAAAATTCTAATGCTGTCTCTATTAAGATAGTTTTGACATGCCGGTAACAAACATTTTCTACATTGATCTTCTAATCATTTATACTTGAAATGATAAAATATCATATATATATCACATAACTTTAATAGAATACTAGAAATTTACAATGACTTAACAGTGGCATTAATAATATAAATAAATGTACTGGTTCAATTGTGTTTAGTTTCTGTTTTCTGCTTTTTCGAGACCTGCGAATTTGTTGTACAATGACCAGTTTCTTTCAGAAAAATTCCAGACCTGCCCACGTGCACAGATAGACCTGTGCACGAGCTTTTCTTTGTTAATACCGGTCTTTCAGAAATACGTCTGAGGCCTGGTTAAAAAACGTAAACTTTGCAGTCTGTGTAAGATATCATGATAAACTTATATCACAATAAACGTGTTGTTATAACTGTACTTACATCTTCAATTTTTTCAAATTTACGGTAAATATCTGTTATTCCAGTGGTAGTGTCAAAAGTGGCATGTACAAACGGCGGGAACCAGTGCCATACTATCACAAGTTCCGCTTGTGATACAACTACTTTGAAGTGTAAATGTTCGGCTGGCTTTGAGGAAGATCTCAACGATGGAAGTACTTGTATAAAGGGTATGTATCATCACAAGCACGCAAAAAAATGTCCAGTTTTCTATTAGTTGTTAATTTTGCTTTAATTTCATCATTAAACATCAAAATAAAGAGTTAGAAAGAAACTTTTTTGTGAAATCTATAAGATGATTTACCGCAGTTTAATTGGTTTGGATGGTGCAATAACAAATCAACGCTTAAACTATTTGAGACAGACAATGATGGTTAAATAGTCTTTTGAAAGGTACATGCAATATTGCTTATAGTCGAATATGTGGTTTTAGTATCCTTTGTATTTTTTTATTTTATTGTCGTGTCATTAATCATATTTAACAAATTTTGCAAGAAGAGGGAAATTACATGGATTCACAAACAAGATTAAATCTGACGAGACCATTTTCATACTTTACGTGATTGCTTTTATCTATTGTACGGCCAATATCTCATCATATGTATTATCGGAAAATTCAGTACAGTAGTCGGAACGTAACAGTTGTCACACGGAGTGCACGATACACGCACGATGTACGCACGATACACGCACGTTAGACGCACGTTGCACGTTCGGTAAATACACGATGAGCGATTCAGAACGATACACGATATACACGATGTACGAAGCGCACGCTACACGCTACACGATAAACGGATTATACACGTTATACGATCACTTTGAGATTTCACATTTTATCTAGACTTAAACCTTTTAATCAGACCGAAAGAATAAGATCAATTAGAAGTTTCATACCTTAACAATAAAAAACGACATCGATAAGTGTCAAAGATCCACAGTTTTCATATCACAGTATGTGTCAAATTTGAACACCTGTCGGAGTGACTTTGGCAGGAAATTGATCCCGATGTGCGAGAAAACGGGCGTAATTAATGTTAATTGCCATCTACACTTTTCGTTAAATAAATTCTACATTAAAGACACTGTTTAGGACCGTGTTCAAGTATAATAATTTTATACTGGAACCTTGAATTGATATGTTGATGGGTGTCAAGTGGGTGGGGTAAATTGACATTGAAGAAACTGAAAGCTTGAAATGGCGTTTTCGAATAAATCAAGCATTTGGAACGGGGTTTTTAATGTTATTTTGTAGTATTTATAGTTGTGATGATTATACAGCCCCTAATTTTGACCAATGTTTTAACAGAAAAAAGTTTTGAACAATATTTAGGTTTTTTCCGGTAGCCCGAAAGTGAAAAATGTCCCTCTAGAAATCTAAGATTATTCTTAGAGGAGAGAAGATAATTAAAGCGCAATGCAGTATTTATGTACTGTGGACTATGGTGATTAATTCTGTGTAAAGTTTTATATCATGTTACTTTATATTGTGTTTTAGTGGGCCTATTCTATAGGTGGGGTATATAAAAACACATAGAAAAAAATGAACCTCTAGGAAACAGTGATATTTTGTAGAGTGAAGAGGGTTATTAAAGTTAATCTTTATTTCAATGTAGTTTAATTCTTGGCACGCAGTTTCATATACTTTATGTCACTGCTACCATTCTTTTAGATTCAGAACCCCTGTTGAGGTGGTTTGAGTAATACTTTATTGGGGTAGTAATAAATTTAAAGTAAAATTAAACAGACTGTTATGTATTATAAATTTTCTCACCCATTTTGGGATAAAATTTATAAAACTTTCTAGGAAATGAACCAAAAAACAGATTAAAAATCAGTTGCAAAATTATTTTGGACCCTCTGTAGAATAATGGAATGGTCCAATTGCATGACACAACTCTGCATCCAGTGGTGGATAGCAGATTCAATTAGAACCCTGGAGAAGACACATCTCACAGCCTAGATTATACAGTCTCAAAATGCCATATATGGTGTTAACATATACATGTATGTACATGAAACATATAATCTTATATGGAATTATATGTTTATTTGATATACTGATGATGAAGAAGATACAATGAACATCAATGGATGGGTAATTACTGGGCAGAAAAATGATATACATTCCAATTTCTAATTTATCTGATGGCATTTTTACATAAGTAGTTTCATCAGTATAAAAGCTATGAGATAATAGCATTTAGATTTTGTTTGCATATCCTATGTACATAAGTCTGATGATATTATGAGGTGATAACACATGTACATATACCGTCTCCCTTGGTCTAGTGGTTTAGGCATCCGCCTTTGGAGTGGGAGGTCGAAGGTTCGAAGCCCACCAGGGGTCCGTTCTGATATAGCTTTTTTATTATAGTGTCACCCCTATTTAAAGAAGGTAAATAGAAGGTAAATAGGGGTGACACTATAATAAAAAAGCACTTTACCTTTTACTTTTATACTATACATGTAGTAGCTCATTTGGAAAAATTGTTCTTGGAATACACATGTAGCATTAGCAAATAATTTGATGGAAGACTGACAACAATATGAAAGAGCTAAGCAACACTCTATATTTATAAAGGGGGGTGTAACCTCACATGTTTCAAAAACCTCAATAACTATGAGACTGCAGAATAGAGCTCAGCAATGATGGTACTCATGTTTTGTTTTAGTTATTTTGGAATTTAGATATGTAGAAAGAACTTAAAAGATCTATATTTGTTCAAATTGATGTAAGCTAGGCATTTTAAGGAAACTATCAGAGATGAGGAACAAATTTAATAAACCGGACAGAGTTCAAGCACCACCTCTGCCACACTTACAGGAAAAAAGGCCCTTTGAAAGATTTCTAAAATGGTTTCAATTTATGAAACTAACCAGAGGAGATCAGTGTCAGAAGTACTATATGACTACATAACTATACAACCGGTCTACTGAGACCAGAGTAAATTGTGACTTAGTAATAGATGTGATTTTCATATTATTTTCTTTATTAAGCTATTAAGATTACAAACTACACACAATTAATATAGAGGTGTTCAAAAATAAAACTACAACAAAATAGGTGTTAGCCGGTATCACTGGCTTTATGGGAAGTCCACACAAGCACAATTTTGCCATCTTAGCCTTAAAAGAAATCTTATTTTTTAAAATGTTTTATTCATTTTATACAACATGATTATGGTACTCTTTTAGTGATATTATACTATTGTATACTTAAATAATGAGCTCTTTGCAGAACTTACTACTTAATTTAATTAGGATCTTCAGTAAAAGAACTACTTGTAATACTAAAATACAATTATTAATCAAGTGTGAGGGTTCTCACAAGACTGATATATATTACAAATCTAATAAAACCTATTTCAAGGTATACAACTTGATTAAAATCAATTTTTTCTATGTGCCTCCTTCTGAAGTAAGAGAGTAAGAGTCTGTTATAGTTAAACTGGTAAGAAAGATGCAGGTGATCAGATGTAGCATCTGTATGGCCAGTGGCCAGTCCAAACCTGCAAGGATCTACTTACTGATCATGATAAAAGGGTTGATGTTTCATTCAATTGGAGGTAGTACAAGTAGGTTTGTAAGTAGAAACCGGCTTACATTTATCCTGAACCCGCCCCCCTACCCCCTCCGTCCCCAACATATTACAGATAATAGCCAGTGAAATTTTGTTTAATTATAATATTATATGGTGCCATACAGACAGTGCAAACTACCATACAGTATTAAATTATATATAAGATATAAATTACAGTTACAGTATTTTATAACTGAAACAGGCATGTAACAGGTACAGTGGTTGGGCAACCCCTACCAACATGTCACCCGTCACTCCCTGCTAATTTCTGTTATGTGCAGACTATGATTTGCTAAATAATAACAAGATTGAATTTTTATGTTTTGGGTTGCCAATTTAAATCAACACCCACTAACCAGTGAAACAGCATGTTTACTACTACAATTAAAATACTAAGTACTTACTGAATATAAAAAATTGCATTTATACAAAAATTGTTTAGGATTTTGACTAGTGACCTACAGGATGGGGTCTGATAGCAACTGGAGTAAATTAGATAACTAATTTTATCAGTCATTTGACAGTCTACTATGTTATTCTCCAACAACCTTTATACACATTAACTTAGGGCTTTTCTTAGACTGAGAATAATTATTAATAGTGAAACCATGCAAGTCCAAGCTTATCCATTTCTGGCTTGAATTTTAGTCTCTGTGTGGTGAAAGCTATGCAGTCAAATAGCCAGTGAGGGGTGTTACATTTTACAATGCACTAGATGCAAACCTGGTCAACCCAAAGTATGTACCAACCCGAGCTGGTTGGTAGTAAGTTTGCGCCCAGCCTAAGACGTGTGATTGATTTGTCCATTTTGTAATTTGTCAAGTATCCCATAGGACGGCCAGGTCGCACTGTTTTGCAGCAAAATGTGTTTGTTTTAAGTTTCAATTCTCTACACCATACATCCAGGATAGTGGTTCGAATCCCGGCATATATTTCTGTGGGTGAGTATGGTATGTCCTGGATCATGGCCCCTAAACCAGGCCCCTTTTGTCTGCATCATCTGCTCTCATTACCAGATATTATCATAAACCTACATGAGCTGGGCACTTTAACATGGTAACTGGTAAGCCTGTTTTTAGGCATTGATAAAATTTATGAATAATAATAATGTATTCAATAACTCTGGTCTAGAATGACTGTTTTTTTATTTCATTGAGAACAGAGATGATAGTGAATCTGAAAATATATACAATATAGCAAGTTTTTAGGTTGATGATGTAAAAGACAGCTCAATGCAGTGTCTATTGTTATCATTTCTGGTATAAATGCAGGAACAGGTTATAGAGTATTCCTGATAAATGGAACAATAATTTGTCAATCTTCCTATGATGGCAACATACATGTTTAGATGAATTACAACAGCTGAAGCTAATATACCAGAGCCTGGATTTTTAGACCCATCTGTGTATATATGTAGATGTCCAGAATAAAAATATGTAATCTATCATTTGAGTTTCTAACTTTGCGAGATGCGGTATGTCAGATTTGATCATTTTGTTTTCTTCGGGCACTTGTAGGAGGATCTTACAAAATAGCCGTGCTTTATGATCTCACTGACCAAAACCTTGACTTTGCTCAATATTTGAGAATCTATTCCTGGCGCCCCAGTCTAAGGGGCGAACCCCAGCCTCAAGTTCAAACAGGTAGGCAGGAGTAGAGGACAACACACAAAGGGTCAGCTGGAGGCCTTAATTAATTTTGGACAATATTCAGACCCTGTTTTGAATGGCAATGAGGCATTTGATGAGACTCAAACTAATTATTCAGTCAAAGACAATACCTAATTACCTTTCTCTTTATGTCAGCTAACGGATATATTATTCCAATCAGGCAGTATAGGGGACATTTTGGTCATATGGGGGGACGTTTTGGTCTGGGGACGTTTTGTTTTGGGGACGTTTTGGATTGCTTCGGACTTTAAATATTTTCGTAAAAGTGTAGTTGATTCGGCGTATTATTTGCATATAGCCAATAAAACACTTGTTAACATCATACCCACGATATGTTGCTTCGACACAGGCGTACCTTGTCTGCTGCACTTTAAGGAATGCATTGACAACAGCAGTTTAGATAAAAAAGATGTCCTTTCCGTTGCAAAAATAGACCTAAATTTCGGATATGAGGTGAAAATGTCTTCGACCTGTCCCGGAAGTCTTTCTCGCTCGCAACTACACCAAATAATATAAACTGAAATCAGCACTTTTGGGGGGAGATGTGCACGCTAAGTAAAACGATTAACTACGAAATACACCATCGAATCGTACGTATACCGTATGGATTATCGTGCATCGCGAATCGTGTATCGTGTATAGTATATGGTGCACGTTGCACGATGAATGATACGATATGATACACGGTATACGATTGACAAAATACACGATGAGTGCACGCACGTTATACGCACGTTGCACGCACGTTAAACGCACGATATACGCAAATTTTGACAACTGTTACGTTCCGACTACTGTATTTGTATTCTGCTGCACCTCACAATATCTTTTTGCGGAACAAGAAACTCAAAAATTATAATCTGAATTGTCATTGTTGTACAAAAATGATTTTTGTCTCGAAACAACTCGCATATAGATATAGAAAGATAATTAACTGTGATGCAAAGTCCTTTTCAGTTGTATCTGAAACGGCCTGCACAGGAACAGCCGCATGCACAGGGATAGCTAACTCAGTATGTAGTAGTCTGAAGTGTAAATGCGCTGATGGCTTCACACAGAAAGTGAATACATGCGTGAAAGGTAACTGAAACTCTTTTAGATATGATTTAATAACCTTTATTACGCAATAATTCCGATTCAACTTGTATCAATGAATAATGTGTGTTAGGTTAAATTTATGATGGTCAGTTTTACTAAACTATAAATACATGCATAAAGTTTAATGATATAAAATTGAATAATTCAATAGATACCCAACACGGCAGTAAATTGTGGGTGATTTTCTATCAGATATGGAAATGCTGAAATTTAGCATAAATTATATGCTCAGAAAGCAGCTGTTTTGACCACAAGTCGTCCGTCCGACAGACGCCTTCTAAGATGAAATTTGGCATAGTTTCTACCAAAGTTTTTCAAAGACTTCAAACTCATATTGCAATGGCAATCAAATTGAAAAACCTAAGCTAACACTTGCAGGACCCAGAGCTTAAATATTTGTTGTTTAGTATTGTGTAGTGGTAGTTAATCCAATTCGTTCAAAAATCATGTTCATCTGGTCATAATGGCCATCTATTTAGTTTTTTTCAAATTATACCCGGACTCAAAGTAAGCCCGGCCAGGAAGTCTTTTAAAAGGACTTAAAGAACTTATAAGATACTAGTGGCTGGTGTTTCAAATAGTCTCAAAATATAAAAATACACTCAATGTTACACTCAACTTCGAAATATTACACATATTTCTATAACAGGTCTACTAGCTCAGAAGCTCGTGGTTAGCTAATAATTAATATATAAGATAATCCAAGATTTTTCGACATCTGCCATCTACAATTAGGTTAATATCACTATAGCACTTGCATTTCTTAAGCAATGTATTTAAATTAAAATACATGTATGTGGCTACAAGATCTCTATCTGCTCTGAATTAAACTGACAAATCAAAGCGCCAGCTTATTCTGAATTTAGCACCCCGTGTTGATGGTGTATCAATACAGTTTTATATTGCGTAACAGGAACATGACAATTTCTTGTTATATTGATTTGAAGTGGGTGCCCTTAAAATAAACTAACAACGTTCTGATTCCCTATAAACAACAGCAGACGTAATACTTTTATCCATTTTGTTTGGGGTTTTGTTTATAAGAATACCCATTCAAACGGGTAATATCTGCTTATATACCTGGTCATGTGGCTTAACGACATACCAATAATAATGCATGGATAAAACGGGTCGTACAAATACATTTGTTAAATAATACTAGTAGATCTTTTTGTGATGGCATGTTGACAGTTCCAAATGTGTTACAGGCCAGTTAAAGACCGTATCTTCATTATCTTACATAAAGTGATACATGTTCATCCATGTATGATATTGGTCAAAAGAAAATGTGGAGAAACTAGGTGAACTTTCCGACATCATTGTAAACCATATTTGTCTTCTGTGTGTAAGTTTGCTGCCGCTGGTTTAATATGGTACCTTTATGGGTCAGCAAACCGTGATTCTCTTAATTTTTTGCCTAGAAGTATTGTTCTTGAAAGGAAACTGGTTAAACCAAGAAAGTTTCCTCCAGCGGACGACAGTTTTATGTTGCATTTACTTCGCTGTATTTATCAGTTAGTAATTTGAATGCGACAAAACAAAACTGTTTTCACCTAATTAACTAGACTTTTGAGGTTGACGAAGATACTGGGCGCTTTGCCCCAAAGATGATGTCACAACCTGCCGCAGCACTGCAACTTTGAAGTGACCTAGTTTGTCTTTGTAGTGTTTTGTGATGTAATGAATGCATCTGCACAAGAAATGAACATACATTGAAAACACAGAGATGTACCAAAACATTTTAACGATGTTAGTTTTGCTGCAATCGAGATTGCTAGACTTAATATGTCTAACTGTTTCTTACAGTCTAGTCCTCATGTGCTTACCTTTCAATATATTAATTTTGGTTTAATATACTACACAATACAAAAATACAGACTATAATGTTACTTTGGAATTTCAGATTAAAAATTTTCTGAATTTGTTTTTCTGTTAGTAGCAATTAGCTAAAATGTCTTTATTTGTAACATCATAATTATATAATTACACATGTATACGAGTTCTACTTGTTGCTATGCGTGTTGTAATACTTAAATTTGAAAGGTGTAGATGAGCGTGTGTGTCGTACAGAATAAGCCACGAAGTTATACATTGTACACATAGTTCACTCTCGTTAAATACTAGGTAACTTGTATATTTGAGTTTTATTTCAGACTTAGTTCACTACTTTAAGATTATAAACATTTTAGTCTCAAAGTTTTTCTTTGCATTGTGTTGAAAAGATAATGCAATAAAGCAGTGTTTTTTTCTTTTGTTTAAAGGAATTTGCTGCCGGCCTAACAGCACATCATTATTTAACACATATGGATGATTGTATTCAGACAAACCGTATTCCCATGTAAAAAGAAACATTACTTCATTAGAATAAATGATGAAAATGTTGAAGCTGTTGATAGTCTAGAGCTGTAATATGTGCAGTACCCAAAAATCATAACTCTATTAAATCTTATTTTTAGATTATCTCCTTTGATTGAATTTTTTTTGCCTGGAGCATAATTCCAGAAGTATTAAAGGAAATTACTTTAAACCCAACACAGTGATAGAGCACACTGAAGGAAAGTGCAGTGTACAGAAACCTAACTCTACATCGCCTAGCTTTTGAATTACACCCCTCCCTTGTTACATTTCTTGCTGGAGCAAAACCGTTCAAAGTACTGAAGGAAATTTAATCAAATTACATACAGTGAGGTAATTAAAGGGAAGTGCAGTGTCCAAGAGCCATAACTCTACCTTACCTATTTTTTATTATCATCCTTTGTTACATTTTCTGATATTGCCTTATTTTCTAATTAGCTCAGCTTATTGAATGTTTTTGTCCGGAGCATAGCTGCAAAAGTGCTAAAGGAAATTACTTGAAACTTCATACAGTGATATAGCACATAAGAGGAAGTACAGTGTACAAGAACTATAACTCTGCCTTGTATAATTCAAATTAACCCTTACATTTTCTGGTCTGGAGCATAACTCTTAAAGTGCTGAAGGAGATTCATTCAAATTGCAAACGATGAGAGAGCACATTAAAGGGAAGTACAGTGCCAAAGAACCATAACATTCTATTGCCTTATTTGTAAATTATCTCCCTTACTTTTCTGTAAATATTATGTCAGATCACCTTGCTTCAATATGCAATGATTTTATACAAAACTTTGAATAATGGTAATTTTGGCAATGAATAGTAGTGCAATGCAATTAACCATATTCAAACATCACCTCTTTGGGAGCATTCGTCACTTATGAGTAACAGCTCTTGTTTAGTTTAATTTTATTTCACAACATACCTATTTATCTCACTTATGGCCGTAAAACTATAATTAAAGGCAGTCAATTCTAGCTCATGATCGAGACATGCGCAGGTTACACATAACTTAATCTAGATTCCCATGAATTATACTTGACACCATTCAGGTACACCATACATAGCTCTGTTGGCTGACGGACCAGAACAACCCAATCGTGGAGTGTGAACCTTAGCCACTTGATAAAGACTCACGAAAATATTTATATTCATGTAAATATCCTTGGTCATAATTTCAATTCGCTTATAATGGTTAATACAATTAATAAATTTAAAACTGCGTCAGGGCTTTGCTGGGTGAAATGTAAGCTTAAAATTGAATATAAACGTAAGTTAAGTACTGTCACATTGTAATAGATTAAAAAATTTCACTTAAACACAACCATATTAAATCACTTTTAGGAAATCGCTAGAAATGGATGGTTTAATCAGTTCAGAACGTACAGAGAACCAGCGAAATTGGACTATAAACCGTATAACATCCGATCGCACAGTTATCCAGAATTTCAACTTAAGTTCTTGAATGGTTCCTGATATATTCTTAGTATAATTTCAAGAGCAGTTGATGAACTTTCAGAACTTTAAAGTTAAACTGCTTTAAATTTCTCTGGCCTTAAGTGGTCTGAAATTGTTATTTACACTGTATCGTTATCATGTGAAAACCGTTTGGTCTAGAGGCCGCTGGACCGACCAAACGACTGAATCACTAAATTACAAGCAATAATTATAATCTACTTTGAATGGGGAGTTTAGTTTTAAATAAAATATGTAAACAAAATCTTTCGAATGTTCATGCTTTAAAGTTGTATGGAATAGGTTTTTATATTCTAATCCGACTAACAATAAAAAATAAGTATTAGGTTGTCGCATTACTTTTTAGGACTTAAGTATGCTTCGGGAATTTTGTAGCTCTTTTATACAGTGAAACTAATCATTTGTTATTCAATAAGAAAATAAAGCAAAGCACGGCAACATGATTTCATTTCAGTATATAAGTCCATTTTCTAAATTTATATTACTAGGCAACACTTGCCCTACAGACAATGCAAACACGGTGTGCACTGTAGCAAACTCGGAGTGTCAGATCACTCAGTGTAAATGCAAGAAAGGCTATACCGAGACTAATGCAGCGTGTGTTTAAAGGTGAACAGTTCTATTCCCAAACTTAATTGCTGTAAAGTTTCTTCCTCTTGCTTATGTATCCCGATTTTTGTTAAATTGCGTCAGGTGCTTCAATAATAAATGATTGTTTAAATTATGATATCTGCTCGAATATGTGGGGTATTTACAGTAAACAGTATATTACGACTCCGGAATTAGCGAAATTTCGGATATAAGGAACACATTTTTTCTTGGCCGGATTCATTTCTTCTTATAAATGTACTTCGTGTCCGTTCCTTCTTTTGAACTCCCTATTTGGTGAGTACAAACCAATAGTATCAACGAACTATTTTGGTATAGAGCTGGTAGAACGCTTTTTGGGCAAATTTGCGCAATAAGTTACGAACCCCACGCCATTTTTTATTCATTAAGGAAATAAGCACTTGTTTTTACAAAGGTTTGTATGGGACCAATTATGTTACAGGATTAAATCTTTTATGTTCAATTTCTTGAGAACCATTGTGCTTAGGAAGACATGCTAGGGAAGTTGGTCTTGACCAGCAGATGCATCTAGCGCACGAAATACATGTATATCATCATTTTTAATTCTGGTCTTGGAAATATCTCAAAAGCTACTAAAGGGAATTTGTTCAAACTGCAAACAGTCTTGTTGTCTTGGTTTATAATTTACCAGTTCAGACAATGGAACTCAGGGTGAGCGATATAAGGCTTTCTTGGCCCTCTTGTTAAAACCTAAAAGATTTGTTAATTAAAGTGACAAGACCTTGTATTAATTTGTCAAATTGGCACCTTAAAATTTCAGGTGGAGAAGGAAATTCGGCTCGGTCTGTTGTGCAAGCTGCTGGTGTGGTCTTCATGTCACTGGTTGTTACAGTGTTTCAAAAGTTGTTGTAAGCCGGAGAGAACAAATGACTACATTAGAAGGTAAACAAAAAACTATTACATCTAGAAATGTGAAGGGGAATGCAAACTTTAATTATGCCTAAGATGCATAGTCAGAATGTCAGTCTGTCAGTCACTGCTTCGGGGGTGAATAGTGTGTCCAAGAAATCCATTTAATATGTTAAAGAGATTTGTAGGCCACACTTCTTTCCACCCCACTGCCGAAAATGTTAACTTACACACGTTTCAAGGACTTAGGGGAAATGAGACCGACACAATAAGAACAAAAGGCGACCTGTGGTGGTAAATAGTTAATGACATACATGGGTTAAAGTAATGTCTACATTCTCTTTGTGTTAGGTAAAGTAGGCATATGTTCTAATTACAAGGAGTGTGAAGACATTCGGGAAATAATAATATCCTTCCAACAGAAAAAAACATTATGACCTTCAATATTCAAAAACGTACAACTTATCATCTGACTTAAGTCTTTTAAATATTGATAAGTCGTGCAATTGACTTCTGCTCTTATCATTACAAAAGATGTGTTTTTTAATTTTTCTATTTATATTTTCAGACTGTTGTGCAAGACCTGACACAATATTGCTTTAAATTCTTTGATTTAGTTTAGCACTTACGTATCATGATTTTCATAAAGATTTCATCGATTTTCTCTCGCTTCTGTATATCAATTTGCCAAATTTTAATTTGTAATGTTTCTTTATTGGGCCGGTATATTTCAAAATTGTAAATATTATTATTGTTTTATCCTATATTGCTGTGTCATTAAAATACGGACTCTTCCCACCTATATCTCATCGACACATCAATATAATCTTATAGTTCAACCTATATATAGGGGCTAAACGAAATATATTGTAGCCCTTATTACGTCATCAATCGGGATATGACATACATCTAGCAGTATACTTAGAATACAGAAGATGTTGAAAATTTAGTGTCAGTTTCAATTAATTGAAAACATTATGATTATAGAATATAACGGAAAGGTCTTTTTACATCTCTGATTATCAGTGTAACTCAATATAAATTAACCAAACTCAAAGCACTCTGATTTATGCTAGAATAGTATCAACAATAATTTCAAACTGTGTTCTGTTTAATTTGAATAGTTTCTAAAAAAAGTAACAAAAATGAAATATTTACTACTCTTTACAGTTTTGCCTTTGGTGTGTGTACTAGTATTTGCAAACAAAACGTATGATAAAGAGTTATTTAAATGAAAGAAAAAGGAAAGTAAAGATATAATACAATATACTATATATATACTAATAGTACTAATATGTACTTGGATAACTTAGGGATATAGCTCACATCAGACGGTTTTATTTTTATATCTTGTCATAGATACATGTATTTTACCATTACAAACATTGATGTAACAGAAAATAAGCGTTAGCTGACAATTGAAAGTCACTTTAAAATGAACAGAATACAAATCTTTTGGAAATATACTTCGGTTTTAAACGCAGAACCTTTAGATTGTTTTTGTCTCACATTTTGATACTGCTGCAAGAAATTACTCATACAAGTACAATCTTTCACTATTGTTTCGCTAGTTTGTATTTATGTGTTGACAAAAGTTTTACAACTGTTTAATTCTTTAATGAGCACGTCGACCGATTTACTGTAATTATGAAACCTTTTTTAAGTTTAGAGGGTGCATAAAAGAAGCTTGATGAATTGTAAACTTACTGACATGGGGGAGTATTCGGTTATGATTTTATCCAGCCACTGTAATGGGATGTGTCCATTTATTTAGCTATTGGAACTATAAGAAATAATACATACTTTGATGACATGTTTTTAGCTGTACCTCATTTACGTCTTAACGTCCTTAATTTAATGCGTCGTTTAAATAAAAAAGGTACAAAGAATGTTGTACTCGTATTGCAGATTAGAAATAACTGGATTGTGGCTGGATACTATTCCCGGTGAAAGTCACGTGATTGTGGATAAATGCTAATGCCCATTTTAGGACCGGTAAAGGTCTAACTTACACGTCGTGCTTCATTAAGTTATATATATAAAGATATATTTATATAGTAAAAAATAAGCATGTTTTCAAAGACTATTTTACCACAAATGCAGATATTTAGAGACTTTGAAAAAATAATGTTTTATTTGTTAATAGAAATCATGTCAGCTTTGTTGAACCAAACTATATATATTAAACCAAATAAACAGTTATAATGATATGAAAATGTTTTTACTTCTCTTTATGTCGGGAAAGGAAGATATTTGTTCAGCTTCATGCAGTCATCTACATTTCTTAAATTGTTATTAATTTGATACTTATAACGGAATAAATCTAAACATTATACACTATCTGAACATTTAAAGCATGTTGAATGCAATACGGAACTCCCGGTCAACTTTCCGTCTCTACTACACTAGGCCATTTAGCAAAGGTGGGCATCCGACGATTATCGTTTCTTTAGTTTATTTTGTTTTCAAAAATATGTATTAACTATCATGTTTTGTCTGTATGAATTTTAAGACTATGCAGACAATCAGACATCTAACACAAAAGCAGACACTTTTTGACAACAATGAAAACGATCGTGCGGTGTAAGTAGAGTTGAACATTTTCGTTTTACATTTCACCGTTTACAGGCCCTAAGGTTATTGTGTTTTGAACGTGTGCAAAAAAATTTCAAAGACAAAAAAGCAGACATATATTAAGAGAACACGTCTTAAGAGAAGCCTAATATAGTCAAAGCGCTGTACGTGCTGAAGGCCTGAGGTTACAGATTGATTGGTGGAAATAAGGTCCGCATTATCTTTTGCCGGCTTGTTATTTTACTATGCCAAAAACCTCAAATTGGAAACATCTCCGAAAACCAAAAATGAACGCCGATTGGTTTATTAAAACTGTCCATAAGAAACAGGTCTAACAAACAGATATTGTGTCCTTTTTCACCAACATCATAATTAATGAATTATGCAGGAGATGAAATCAGATATTTATGCCATATTTATAAACATTACGAAATAACGCAATGTACTCATTGACGGATAATGGAACATCATGAATTCACAAAAAGTACTGCATTCAATGACACGTTTGTCGTTTGTTCGATTTTTCTGTATAAAGCATATGAAAAAATAAGTATGTGTGCCGATGCTAGTGTTTTTCGTTTGACTCAAGCAACCTTCACATTCAGTAGAACACGGAACAGTCTGTGTACAACCTCACTTTATTATATTACTATAAAATAACAACCTTACAAAAAGTTCAATTTTCCAACTATAGGTAACTGGCTAGTAAAGCACATGAATAACTCTGATGTGTCTCGTTTTTTTAATAATTCCCCTTTGTTACCTCTCCTTGATCATATAGCTTAAACGAAAAGATAGCATTTACGTTAGCGTTCACTTTTTGACTGTAGACATTGACAGGAACTAAAGAATGCCGGGGTCATTACTGTTGCCCAATTGATAAACTATTCCCATTTGTTTCTTTTTGTTTGGACCGCACCTTGAAATAATTAGCATATATCTTTGCAATTGCATATAGTAATTGCGGGCTTTGATATAAAACTTAACTCAGACCTGTCGCCATCTATTAATGTCTTGCTCTGAATTTCAATCATAACCACTGATTTTTTTCTTACAAAAACAAATACGGAAGACATTGAGGAAATATTAGCGCTATTATATATAGATGTTATCGTTCGTAAATAAGAAGGTTTTCAGTAAGATAACACCATTTATTTGAAAATCAAACTACAAACGATTATGAGATCTCGGTACGTTTCGTAATTATTCGTAGTGTTTCGTGATATGGGTATGGTTATCTTCCGTAATCGTACAATGCAATATTAAGTTGACACTAACAGCATCAACTGATTTCTAAAACCATAGTCCGTGAAATTACTTTGTAATGGAGCCCGTAAGCTACGAACTATTCTGCAATCGTCTGAAGCTGTCTGTACTGTACATTATACAGTTAAATTATCTACGTTGTTTGAAATGTTGCTTGGTAACTTTGGCCTTTGGGACCTATGGCCCCAAGGCCAAAAACTACTCGTAGGCAACATTTTTTTCTAACTTACCTACTTCCTAGTAGAAATACTTCAGATACAGATGTACGAGAGGTACATGTACGTAATATTTTACTTTCTAGTACATGTAGTTGAGTAGAATAATCTAATAACAGTGCACATTTCTGTGATTCTAACAATGATATTGTTTGACAGTACTTGGCAATTTGTTGTACAGTGTTTTATTTAACAGAAACGAGAATGACGGTGATATTCAGAAACACAAGAAAGTGACATGTAAATGAAGCCATTACTGATTATTCAGTCACGCTTCCCGATCAGCTGTAAGTATTACTATAGAAACGTTGAAAATTGCTTTCAATGCTTTCGAGGAAAGCAAAATTTAGTTAAATCTTATATGACGCCGTAATGTTCATTTAAATTTTCGAAAAATCGGATCAAAAGTATCGAAATACAATAACAGTCCGGTTTATTCTAGGTTCTCCCTCGTAGACTCAGATCAGGCAGATGAGAGCTTGAAAAGGCCGGCACTTCAGCCAGAACCAACCATGAAAAAGAAAGATGGACATGAACTTCTAAGTAATAGAGGGATGAACTTTGTAAAAAACAGTTGTTACTATGAATAAAATGTACAGTTGTACACATACTGTCATCCCTGCTGGGGTGGAATACTCTCTGAACCCTTACATCATATAAGTCATAAAAAACACAGAAAAAAACTGTTTTAGCAATCAGAAATGCAAACTTATTACACAACAGCAATGCATACAGTTGATAGTGATCCTGTTCATCTGGGGACAGTTTTAAAATGATGACATCACAATTTCAGGGATGTTCTATCATCTGTTCAAGAATACTTGCAGAAGTTTCTTTTAAAAACTACAAATGTTTCTCGTAGCGGTTTTGCAGTATCATTTTTTTTATTTGTTTCAATAATTTTAAAGATATTAAAAGAATTACAGCTATTCATAGGTTCAGGGTTTACCTCAGTACTCTAGGTAAGTTGTCAGTCTCATTACACGTGTCGTTATAAACGTATATTTGTAACAAGTATTCCTTCGGGACAGCAGCTGTATTAATCGGATGTGTACCAGTTCTCTTAAGTCCGGAAATCACATTTACATATCAAATTGCTTTTGACTTACAGGCAATTTCATTTACATTGTATCTGTTAATGGTTGATGCAGTTTGCTTTATCATTGTGTGACATTCTGCATTATATATCATTTGAAAAGACCCATAACATGCAAAATCTAATGGATGGAGCAGATGATGTGCTGGCAAAAAAAACAAAACACTATATTGTACACAATACCTACAGATACAGTTGTTTTTCGTCTATCTAACAATAACAACACCTTCTGCCCATCACGACTTCAGAAATATGAAGTTAGGTACTGCTTGAAAATTAAGAGATTGGACCACCCTGTTTCACCGATTGAGCCATTTCCACCAGGTATTTCCCGTTTGAGAAGTAGTCAGTTCACCCACTAGCAGTGATATCAGATTTTCTGTTTCCAGCGGTGACAGACAGCATGTGGGAATAATCTGCACCAACCATAATTTGAGGAGTTTGTGATACATTTTTGTAAACAAACAATATCAGATGAGAATTGTTTACAAAGTTATGTCCCTTCATTGAGCATGTACATTTTAGATTTTCGAAAATTTTCGTATTCCAAACCTATTAATTTCAATCCACCGTTTTGGAAAGCCACTTATACATTTGATTATCAAAGAGTTATCATTCTGTCTATCACCTGAGTGGTTACAGGAACATTGTATATAAAAGCAGCTCTCTAACAGACATTCCATGTTCTTTACACTGTTCGTACACAGCTGTCATATTGTAGGAACTTCTTTTTTCAGAGTCATACGTTTAGGGTGTGCCAATTGCATATTAAGGAAGAAAATAAACTGTACTAAAATTCAGCATACGGGACGAAAACTCAGCTGTATAGGTGGCTTTCGTTCTTGAAAATGAAAATAAAACAGATCTACACTATAAACTGAATCAACAAGGGTTTTGGAAAACTGTTTACTTTTGTCCTCTTTATCAAAAATCACATTTGACATACTTTGTGCAAAGGTTTTAAAATGTTCTTAACTTTTGCATTTTGGATAAGTACGCTTCACTACGATAATATCACAAAATGAGTTGATGTAATAACGTATCGAACATATTGTAAAAACAATGTAGTCTGAGACCTGATTAATGGTCATACACAGGAAAAAATATGTTAGCACTGTCAGTTTTTGATATAGTAAAAATTCGGTATTATGTATTGTTTTACATATCAGATGTTGATCGTAGTGGTCTGTTGTACATGTATATGATATAGAATTGCTATCGTTTCTAAAGAGCCTTACATTTCTGACATTAAATCGAACGAATCGAATTTATTGTCCATCTAACAGGTCTGTATCAGTACTCACCAAGAATACCATCGACTCTTTTAAGGGTCTTATATATTTAAAACAATATTTTTAACCATTTACACTGTATTGACAATCAAGTTATTGTAAGCAAAGTATATAGAAAGTGTACAGATTGAGTTTGCATACATACACTCCTAGATACTGCGATTTTTTTTCACAAAAACTCATAAGTACATACCATTTCAATTTTGATACAAGTTTCAGAAAGCAATAGAGTGTCAAATTAGAAAAACAGAAACATAACATGTTTTTGCAAGTTTTAAATCAAAGAGAAGATATTCTAGAAAACATTTTATTTGTTTCAAGTCTAGATACAGTCTGCAGTACTTAACAATTACCTTTAGCCGCTGTATCCATGGCAATGTGGCCTGAAGCAGCACTATATTAGACGAATGGCAACCACGCAGAGAAGCGGTAATCACATATCCCAACAACCTATCTAGGCAAAAACATGTATAAAAATCTACTAGGATACCGTATCTAAATGCTTAAATACAATGAATTATACCCGTTCTAAACCTAATATATGCACTTCTTAAATGACTAAATATTCTATAAGACTACTTTAAGAATACTATACTTTTGTTACAATTACTGCTTAAACTACTACTTAAACTACTTTACTGTTTGAAGAGTAATCAAAATTGTGTACACTATAATGCAAAGGCCAAATCTGCAACGTTACCCGGCAAATTCCCTTACGAGGAATTAATGGCAGTTTAAAAGGATCATTTAGCGTACGTGCAACGCTCACTGCATACCGAGCAGTCACGCCGACATAGACCTCACATTACATTCTATACCAAAATCACATTCAAATATTGAAGTTTATCTTCAAAATCCACATCTACCATAAGTACTTTTAAGTACTGCCGACTATATCGAACCGAATGGCACTTGAAACAAACAAACAAAAATCAGAAATAGAACAAGGTTTTGCAAGTTTCAAATCAAAGAAAAGATACTGTAGAAAACATTATTTGAGACTCGAGTTAATTTCGTGACAGTCACGAAAGTCATTCACTTGTTTACTTATATTGTCATAACTTTTATTGCAGATATTTAGGCTTTCTTATCACTGATCTAAACATGGATAATCTATACCTAAAGTGATTCTATACCTAAAGTGATTCATCTTTAAAGAATCATTAGAAACACAAAGCACACAAAACAACACCACAAATACAAAATAAAATTCGAACTCAACTAATTCAGATGTACTTGAACTGCATTCAAGCGAGATAATTAAAGATTTAATGGTTAAATTGCAATGTTAAATATGTTAAAGATGCAGTTGATTATCTACATGGTTGTTACAAAAAAACTCGGTTTTCAGATAAGAGAAGACACACGTATTTGGTTAGGAATTAAAATTCTGCTCAATACACCATTATGTTTAGATAATCTTTTCGCTTTATGATTCTATTTTACACAAAATAAAATAAACTTTAACCTCCATTGGTAATCATTAATCTGGCGTATTACTTGGATATTTTATCCATGAGTCTGGTTGATCCCTACAAAGACCTCTTTCTCTGATGGAGTCCGTGACAAAATTTAGAAAATATCTTATGTGCTAAGATGTTTACTATGTTCTTGACAAAACGCCTTGCCGTGCCAACACAGGTTTTACAGATCTCAAAATTAAATTGTTTCCTTTAAAGGGATTGTAATATGTTGAGTATAATAGTTTTGTTTTCAAATTAAATCCAATACAAAATTAATGTAACTGTAAGAATACATCGATGAGATAAATTTCATAAACAAGAAAATTCTGAGAAATGGAATCTCCCGTCGAACATAATATCTATGCAGGAAATACACTTTTGAGCATGCATGGTTACCACGTTTCATATGTAACTGCCCCAAGATATGTGAAATTTGAGAAAAACAAATTTCATAAGAGTGTTTTTCTCGTTTAGACCTGCACCAAGATCTTTTCTGATTTTTTGACATTTCATGTGAAAAGCCCAGCAGTTTACCAGCGAGCAGATTTCTACTGCATGTTGAATTCACGAGAAGTTTGGCCTGTTTTGTAATTATAACTTTAGTGAAAACGGCAAATCCATTAGATAACATATGAAAACCGAAATTTATTTTTCCGCATATTGTCTGTACCGAAAGCGGGTAATATTACATAAAAATTAGCCTTTCAAAGCTTGATTTGACATGTTATAAAACAAACAGAACAGTAGTCCAAGTAACTTCATGTAGATAACCGGTATGTTCGTATTGCAGATAAGGATCGACTTCGTTTCGAAAAATTATATGAAGCGTTCTTAACATTTGATAAAACATAAAAAAAGTGAATCGTTTGAGAAAAACAAGATTTGATGAACGAGCTTTATAAATTCAGTCAGAAGTCGTATGCTCCCCCTGAGTAATATTTTATGACATTGCACATGTGTCGGTATCTTTTACGTAATAATAGTATGTTGCTATCAGACAAATTTAATCTAGAAAATCCATTTCTTGTATGCTTGTCATAGTGAATTGAACTTACGACTTTCAAAAAATCCCACATGCAGAAATTGCGCAATATATACACTCAACAGGTTTAGAAACGCAAAAGTGGCAAAATATTTATTTTAACAATGTTATCGTGTTTCAAATTTATTCAAATTTCATACACAACAAAAACAATATAAAATTGAATTATTGTAAAAGTTTCAATAATTCAGCGCAAAAAATGACTTAAATTGAAATAAAAACAATAGCATCATTCAATAAAAATGTTTAACAGGGGAAATCTTTGCGTTTCTAAACCTGTTAAGTGTACTTCATCTAAGTCCGCGTAACAATAACAAAATATTAGTAGTAGTGCAAACATGCATTGTCACAGTATGAATTCCATTTCAATGCTATAGAACTATGGCATAGCAACAATGTTGCACGTCTGTAGTGTCGCTTGTGTATCCCGCTACAAAAAGCTCCTCACTAAGCTATATGCATTGTCTTTAAACCCTGACATCGGCAATTTAGAAAGAAAAGTTATCATTCTTTTGAAACTCAAACTACACCAACAACATAATAAACGCATTTACGTAAGTATAATTGTCGTCGCTGTCGTCTTCCCTGTTATCCTCGTCATTATTATAAGCTCATGCGATACGTGTGACTTGTTTGGAATGCAGATAGACCATGGCTTGGAAAATGATAAGAGTTTACGTAGTTCATAAAGGTAGCGTAGCCTCCAAGTAATAACGTAATTGCTCGGGTAAAAAGTTTTCTATTTGATATGTATCTCAGTCAATTTTCTATACTATTCTAATGAAACTGTTATCTATTTCAAAAACAGTACAGTTTAAAGCTCCAACCCCTTGCACAAACAAAGGTATCTTAAATAAATAAGTTTGCGCTTACGTATATCATCTCAAAGGAATGTTACAAAACAACTTGCTGTTGTATTCAATTATGGCCTATTATTTAAACAAGAGGCCCAAAAGGGCCAGTTTCGCTCTACTGGTGTGTCTGACTGGATTGTTCTGAATAAGTTTTTTTGAAAATCGTTCCCAACGTTACCAAGGAAAAGCTAACAGAGTTCACTGTGACCTTGACCCACTGACACCCCACAAAAACAGTAGGGATCATCTACTCAGTAAGACCAATCATCCTATGACGTTTGAAGACTGTCGGTGATGTAGGTCTCAAGATATTGAGTGGAAAATATTTTCAAAGTTGGGGTCACTTTGACCTTGACCTTGGACTCATTGACGCCAAAAACGATAGGGATCATATACTCAGTAAGACCAATGATCCTATTGAGTTTGAAGACTGTGGGTCAAACAGATCTCAGCGGAAAATATTTTCAAAGTTCGGGTCACTGTGAACTTGAACTCTGACCTACTAACCCTAAAAGCAATAGGGATCATCTACATGTTACAGGGAACCTTCTGGGCAAGTTTGATGAAAGTTGAAGAAAACTTTGACCCGTAGAGCGTTATCAAGGAAAATCAAACGGAAGTCACTGTGACCTTTATCTTTGACCCACAGACCTAAAAAATTAGAGGAATCATTCACATATTCCAATAAAACTTCTGAGCAAGTTTGATGAAAGTTGAAAGAAAACTGTGACCCGTAGAGCGTTATCAATGAAAATGTAACGGAGGTCACTGAGACCTTGACCTTTGACACATTGTCCCCGAAAACAATAGGGATCATTATCAGGAAACCTTCTGAGCAAGTTTGATGAAAGTTGAAAAGGAAAATCAAGTTATGCAGGAAACCTTCTGAGCAAGTTTGATGAAAGTTGAAAAGGAAAATCAAACGGAAGTCACTGTGACCTTTATCTTTGACTCACTGACCCACATACCCCAAAAACAAGAGGAAACATTTACATGTTGCAAGAAAACTTCTGAGCAAGTTTGATGAAAGTTGAATGAAAATTGTGACCTGTAGAGTGTTATCAAGAAATTGCTATCGGAGGTCACTGTGACCTTGACCTTTGACTCCCTGACCCCAAAAACAATAGGGAACATCTATAAGTTTCAGGGATCCATATCAAAAGTTTCATTAAAGTCTAATGACTATTGCGACCTGTAGAACGTTATCAAGGAAAAGTTTACGGACAGACGGACAGACGGACGACGGACAAACCACCATGGCATACGCTCCGCTGGACTTCGTCCAGTAGAGCTAAAGGGACTTAGAACAAATGCACCATTTTAAATCGACAGATGATTGTCAATAAAGATTCGACGCGTTTACATATCAATATAATGATTCGGATCGACGATCTAGTATTAAATCCAATATGTCCAATTAAACTTACCTGTCGTCAAGATTAATGAAAATCTGATGAAAAGTTTAGGTGTTTAGTGTGTTGGCTTTTAAAACGAACAAACTACACTTGTTTAATTATGGCGAAAAATTTAGATACCAACTTTCATGCTTAGAAAAAGTTGACAAACGGACATACTTACACATATTTGCCGATGTCGTTGTTTGTATTGACATTCTTCTCCTTGCGCAAGCACATAATGTTACGTTTAAGGGTCAAAGATATATATGAATCTACCGTTATAAAACGGCATTTCAAATAACGTACCAGGGAGTTTAGCACTTAAATGAACTTAAAGCTTAAGCTTTAATTAGAGAGTATCAAGAGGAAGTTTAAACATAGTTTTATGATTTATGCATGTACATGTATTCATTATCGGAGTGAAAATCGAATATATTAGTTTTTAGCCCAGGTATTACAAACTACAAGCAAACTGCATATAAACAAGATTCTCAAGTATTGTTAGGCAACAAAAAGACCCATGGTACGCCATCGAAAATATCAAAGGGGCTTGTTAAAAGATACAAAATTGAAACGGTTACAAAAGTTTTGAAAACGTTTTTTCTTTTTAAGTTAGACGCACAAAGTAACAAAAAGATTAACACAGATAATACACAAGGCATATCACAAGGTCTATTTCAAGTGTCATTACCACGAAATTGTTTAGTGGTAGGTTAAAACTTGAGTCTAAGAGCATGTAAACATCTCGTCTCTTACTTGATAATAACATAATATATGACAGGTGTCATAGGAAAAGGGGCCTTCAGACATTTGTTACAGGATTTGATTATCCCCCCTAAAACACTAATAGGGCGCAAATAGGTGTCCCAGACTTTCATGAGTTGATCGTGACTGCAAAACATAATATTGCAACGCAAATGATTGGTGATCCCTACCTGTAACCGGTTATCTAAATGTATTAACGCATGCACGCTCGTAAATGCTGTGTGAAAATTACGCGGGAGGGAATGTCAACAGTCAAAATAGTTCCGGACGGCTAGAGTGATATACTTTGTAAGGTATATCACGCTCAAAGAGAAATTGTCAATGGTGTTATAATGTTACATCTAGATTCCTAAAATGATATATACGTGATTGATACATACGATGTCATCTGATACTCCAACTAATTCGAAATGAACAGTAGAATGTGGCTTAGCATGCGTCTACATGATTTACACGTTTTAGACTGCCATTTTGTGAATGTCATGTTTACATGTTAACCGTTTCCTTTGTATAATATGCTAGTCCGATAGGCAAGTGTCATATTTGAAGTTTTGAACGAGAAATTAATAACGGTAATTTATGAATGCTTAAATCATTGCTAATTCGTATACCTACCTGTACCACATGCAGTCTATTTTTAGCGCTTAACGGTGTTCAGGTATCAAACACCAATACGTCACTGGTAGTAACGTATGTACATTTGTATCTCACAATATTGCGAATTTAGGATATTTAGCATACAATTATCTGTACGAATATTTGTGTTTGGATGAAGAAACATTAATACAGAAAATAGTCTTGCTTAGTGAAACACTTGTACTTAGTTTTCGATTTATTTTGATTTTATAATGATCCCTGCTTTTCGCTTTTTTATGATGGTATACCGACCACGTCGTTAACAGGAATCTTGAAGAGGGTGGCTATAAAATACATCCATGCCCAAGTTAAATAAACGTACAACGAATGACCCAAGAAAAAGAAGGCATTTCGACTAGGTGACTTCCTTTCTCAGTTACTAGTATACTTCTTGTTCACGCCTTCACGTCTAGAAAGTCCAGTCTACTATTCAGTGAAGAAAGTAGGGCGATATGAGACATCTTTCTGTGCATAAGCGCAAAGTAAGACACTTACGTTACTGCATATTGTGATAATCAATAACAATACTTATCCGTTGTTCATAAAATATATTAAAGACAGTCCATTCACGTCTGAAGAATTTCAGCGACTGTTTGAACTTAATCCGGATGAATTTGTTAAACCAACAAAAGGATTTCTAGAAATAAAAAGAGAAATACATGCGTTATCATGTGGTCTCAAGTAATTATTTTCTTGGTTATCTAATTGTTAGACTGTTAGAAATATTGCCAATACAAAGTTTAGTGAGTTTTCACGTCAAACTCTGGTATATGACATCATTTTGAGAGTAAACTATGACGCGTTAGGTATACGTATTCAATATGATGTATTTTTATGATCTGCATATAAGAAACTGAAGAATTTGCATATTAATATCAAAATATTACTTATTCGAAATATACAAGAAAGCTAATTTTCAAGTATTTTGTCTGATGGCCCCTTTTCTCGTGCCGCCTCTCAGATATTTTCATGAATGTATAAGTAAGTCAAATCCGTTGTTTTAAAAGATACGATAGAGATAATGCGCTCGCTATCATTAATCATCGAAGGAGGAAGAGAAAACACAAATGGTTGCTACAGTTGCAACACGTCATTGATAAGAAGACCATATCAATATTAAAAAAAATGTCTTAATTAAATCTATCGCGGAGAAAAGGAACTTTGAGAATATAACATGGTATGCTATTGAACGATTGTTTTTCATATTCCAAAATGCTTTTACTCCTTATTATAGTATGTTTTCTTTGATTTTTAAAAGTAAATGGAAATATCTAATGTTTAAATTCATTTCTGTAGAATAGGATTGGACGTAGTACATGCCTTGTTGATTTGTTTTACTTGGGTAGCTTGTACTTATATTTCAACTTGCTGGATAGTCAAGAATTTATCAAATAGTAAACACTTTCATGTAGACGTCAAAGTGAACATGGATTGATATGAAGAAACAATTAGCTCAGAGTTTAAAATGTTTTAATTGTTTTTAACTTTAAAGCTTACTTGCCATAAAAGCACAGGTTAGGCAAAATTCGAAAAGCACGTGAATCTGTGTCAATATTTGGCAAATTATGAGATAAGCCCTTCTCTAATATCAATGGTATGATAAGGATTATCTTTGTTAAAAAAGTTAGTGTTTGAAAAAGACAAAGTTAGTAAATGTGAAAGATAAGCAGGTTGTTCGAAAACTGTTGTAAATACTGTTGTGACATTCCTGTAAGGGGTAAATAATTGATATAAGAAGTTATACAATACTCAACCAAGAAAAGGTGAATATGGTGATAATACAAGATGAAATTTCGATTTAGTTGAAATAAAAAAGGCCCTTTCTATTTCAAATTGGACATTATGCCTTACTGAGATTATGTAACGTTGCCATTGTATTTTTTTTAAAGCTTAAACAATGTAATGAATGTATCATAATAATACATAATAATATTTCGAAATATTTTCTACAATTTATTTGACAGGAGAAACTTTTCGTATCCGCTCTGATAGTCATTATTGCCATTAACATCAAAGGTGCTACATCCTCAGGCAAGTAGAGCATCTTGGATTACTTATAGTGGTTTGCGAACTTTGGAAACATAAAGTTTCCCACAGCAGGATATGTACACTCCTTTTTTGCATACTCTATTTGATTTGATTTAATTGTCATTTAATTGGCATTTGCACGTGGAATCGTAATATACGGTAAGTGAAAATCTTATAATTTGTTATTGTTTCCCAAAGTCAGCTGTTGAAGTTGGGCATAAAACCGTTATTGACATTTTGTTTTTGAAAAATTGACAACATTTTAACCTCTTTCTTTTTTAACAAATTATGTTATGATACAAAATTATACTAGGTCTACTGATTTACTTTTACTGATATTTTCCAGTACAATTAATTCTTTATGACTATCTACAGTAAAATTTCAAAGTCTCATCTTGAGAAGGAAGCCTCTGATTAAGCAAAAAGAACTAAAGTAACTTGGACGATAGAACCTGCATGTTTGTGACATTAGCTTTTCCTTCATTTTTTTTTGAGAAATCAGACGAGCTAAATTACAGCCTGAGCAATGTAATAAAACAGTATAAATAAAATTAAGGTAAATGCCATTTTTTAGTTTTACAAATATTCTGCAAAATTGACTCAAATGCGACGTATGATGCAACAACCAAAAACTGCACGTGTACAGAAGCCTTCATAATCAGCAATAGTTTTTGAGCTTTAAAAGGTTGACTTTTAGATTTCATTTACCTTAAAAAAGAATGTCATTCTTATCTTATATTTGATATGAGCCATTTGATGATTTACTTCGTATAATCAGTTGAATAGAAGTCGTGTCAAACTATTTGTATAAGGTATGTGTTTACGTGTACAATATAAAGGTCTTGTCGGGAAGTTATGAGATTAAAAAAGGACTACCAACCACACCTTTCATGAGGTTTTTATGTTTACCTAAAACAAAGTATTACAGTTCCCGATCTGTTTCGTGTGCGTATGCAATAAAACGAGACTTGTTTTGTGACATCACAGAACATGTGGAGAAAGTTGGCTTGTAGAAAATAGGTATCTATCGTTTAATTCGAATATTGTGGCCCAAAGCTACAACATGGGTCTCTTATAAAACCTTAACAACATACCTTAAGAGTTAAGTTAATTTAAATAAATGTCATATAAAGGCGTTTTTAACGAATATTTCCTTTCTTTTCGAAGTATTTATTGCCGCCTGTTATATTGGATAATATGATGACAAAAAAGAACGCAGTTTTGTTTGCTTACACTCAGTAATATACATTTTTACGACAATATATCAGTCGATGCACTCAGTCTAGTAATTTTTAAACTAACCGATTATTGCATAAGCTGAGATAAACCATGGTATAAAAAAATATTAAAACTGTGGTACATTGTATGTATTTATTCAATAGTATATTGTTGTATATTTTCTGACGAAGACATAAAGTCGAAACAAGTAAATTGAAAACTTCGTGTTGTCTTGATTTTATTTATACTTTATTCAATCGTGTAACTTATATTAAACTTCATTGTGTCATTGCGTGCCGGGTTTAGAAAATGTTACATGTAAGTGAAATAGTGAATAGTTCTTTGCACAAATAATATAAAACGAATATAGGATTAAGAATGGGTTAAGATCACTGTTCAATATACAGCTTTAAAAAGTTGTAAACGACAAATTATTTAATACGTCTCTGTAAACGTTTAGGAAGTAGTGAACAATTTGTATTAATGATCGGCCATTGCACACCTACTCCTTTGTTTGGCATGAGTCCATATATTTTTGAAAGAACAAAGAAAAGCTCGTGCGCAGGTCTATCTGTGCATGTGGGCAGGTCTGGAATATCTCTAGCCAGACCTGTCCGCGTGCACAGATATACCTACGCACGTTCTTAAAGAAATATTTTCTGAAAGAAATGTGTCATTGTACAACAAAATCGTAGGTCTTGAAAAAAGCAGAAAACAGAAACTAAACCCAATCGATCCAGTACATTTATTTATATTATTAATGCCACTGTTAAGTCATTTTTAATTTCTAGTATTCTATTAAAATGATGTGATATAGATTAGATTTCTGAATATCATTTCAAGTATATATGATAAAAAGATCATGTAGAAACTGTTTGTTACCGGCATGTCAAAACTACTCAGAGACAACATTAAAAATTTATAATTCAGGCATATGATTTCATTGAACTTGTAATTTCGCTTCCAAATTACATTTAAAGCTGCTCGCTCTCAGAATGAAGTTCTTCAAACTGTATGTAAATAAAGTATTTAAGAACATATGGTCATTTAAAATAAGTATAAATCAGTATAAATAGTAGGAAAGACGCGCTCTCGATGTTACATGCAGCTCGTACTCGGTCGATATCCTATACGTACAACACACCGTTATCGGTCAAACATGCTGTTTTCTTACGGTACATGTATCGGGTAAAGTGAATCCTTTATGTTACCATGACTCAATTTTTAAAAACTGTCTACACAATTACAACTACAGTATGTTTTTGAATGAAAGTATCATTGTAAGGCCACTGAACATCAAACAAATATGAATATATTTACTCGATTGCTGAGTGTAGTGTGAATGGTTTCAGATATTGCCTATGCATGCATTTACTAACCATTACACCAGTTTTTATGTTAACTGAATTTGTTTTGTCTCGATGCAAGGCAACAACATTTGACTTGTCTCATCTGTCCCATGTTTTTGTTAAACGTCAAGTTAAATTATAGTCATTCCTTTTGTTTACGTAAAACAAATGAAGTTTTTAGATAAAATCTGTAATATGTGAAACAGTTCAGCTTATATTACAAAAAACAAGAGCACCGCAAAGCGCAGCAATATACGCCCGAAGTGTTGTATCAGAGAATGGGAGCAAAATTTAGGCTGTTGAAGCCCAACGGACAGGAACAAGAATAAAAAATTGAAGTTATATAAAAAAATCTAAGTCCCCAACCAGAAAATCCTAACCTGGTACAAAAATGTCAAAAAAACACCAAAAAATTGCAGGTACCATTCATGTTGTACCACAGAAAAGTGGTCTCGGTTTTTCCGTACTGCCAATAATAAAAAAGGTACAAAATATGCTATTGATAGTAACATAAAAGGGAAGTAATTCAATAAAAAAATTAAGCAAACAAAATAGAATCTCCCAAATAAAAACAAGAGCACTGTAATCAAGAGCAAATGCAGAGCAATATCCACACAGTTATATGACGCTTGAACCCTAAGTGTGACCTTGACCTTGAAGTGAGCCATCCGGAACATGGCTTCTGCACATCGTCTCAATGTGGTAAACAATTGTGTCAGGTTTCTTCGAAATCCTTCACGGGGTTCAAGAGTTACAGAGCGGAAAGGAAACAAAATCAACCCTAAGTGTGACCTTGACCTTGAATCCAGCCATCCAGAACATTGCTTCTGCATGTCGTCACAGTCTGGTTAACATTTGTGTCAGGTTTCTTCGAAATCCTTCAAGGGGTTCAAGAGTTACAGAGCGGAAGGGAAACAAAATCGTATGACCTTTGACCCCTAAGTATGACCTTGACCTTGAATCCAGCCATCCGGAACATTGCTTCTGCACGTCGTCTCAGTCTGGTTAACATTTGTGTCAGGTTTGAAATCCTTCAAGGGGTTCAAGAGTTACAGAGCGGAAGGGAAATTGCTAACGGACAGACGGACGGACGGACAGACGGACAGACGTCCGGAACATTGCTTCTGCACGTCGTCTCAGTCTGGTTAACATTTGTGTCAGGTTTCTTCGAAATCCTTCAAGGGGTTCAAGAGTTACAGAGCGGAAGGGAAACAAAATCATATGACCTTTGACCGCTAAGTATGACCTTGACCTTGAATCCAGCCATCCGGAACATTGCTTCAGCACGTCGTATCAGTCTGGTTAACATTTGTGTCAGGTTTCTTCGAAATCCTTCAAGGGGTTCAAGAGTTACAGAGCGGAAGGGAAACAAAATCATATGACCTTTGACCGCTAAGTATGACCTTGACCTTGAATCCAGCCATCCGGAACATTGCTTCTGCACGTCGTCTCAGTCTGGTTAACATTTGTGTCAGGTTTCTTCGAAATCCTTCAAGGGGTTCAAGAGTTACAGAGCGGAAGGGAAACAAAATCATATGACCTTTGACCGCTAAGTATGACCTTGACCTTGAATCCAGCCATCCGGAACATTGCTTCTGCACGTCGTCTCAGTCTGGTTAACATTTGTGTCAGGTTTCTTCGAAATCCTTTAAGGGGTTCAACAGTTAGAGAGCGTAAGGGAAATTGCTAACGGACAGACGGACAGACGGACACCGAGGCGATAACATAATACGTCCCTTCGGGCGTATAACTAGGAAGCTGTCTCTCGAAAAGCAAAATTAAAATTAAAAAAGAATGGGGACTTGTGGTAATTTCATATTTAAGACCCTGTTCTAGGGCCCGCTACAATACTTTTGAATCTCAGTTTTTGTAACTTACTTTTATTTAGATTACTTTTATTTACACTGTCCTGTGACTTTGGAACATGGTGGGGGTAAGAGTGAGGTTGGGTGCGCACCATAAACCGGTTTAAGCTCCCCAGTGGTGTTTTTGCCACTGACCGTTCCAAGGCGGTGCCCCACTGTGTTCCTTTAATTGTTCGTTTTGTCCTCGTGTGTTTGCTTTGTATGCTAGTGTGTGTTGGTAGTGTATATGTGTGTGTGTACATGATTGTGTGTGTGTGTCGTGTGTGTGTGTGTGTGTGTGTGTTGGTGGTGTGCACTTCTGGGTGATGTGGGGCTCGTTTTGGGGAGGCTGCGTTTTTGGTACGTGGCATTCCCTGTTTGATATTATTTTTGTTTTTAATACGACATAATATCAAACATGATTCATATTACTGTAAAACCATTAATGTTCGTGAGGTACGAAATTCCGTGATTTTCGTTGTCTGACAGTCCCGTTTTTAAATTGCATTTATACAAACAAAAAAACAAAAATAATATCAAACAGGGAATGCCACGTACCAAAAACGTACTTAGTATACTACGAATTGTTTAAAGGGAGGTTATTCGATAACTAAGTTACTCTTTATTTCACTTAGTAATCGGTTTTATAAAATTTATTTTTTTACTTTCTTGTTTTGTGTTAATATGTTACTAATATAGAAAACTTACAGTCAAATGTCAACTGTTGATTTGGATGAAATACGCGAATATTGTATAATTATAATGTAAATGCCACTCTCTGCTCTATGCGATCCTGTCTTGAATACGATGCCAGTTTTCTGCTTTTGTGATTTCACTGATAAGTACGAGCAGTTCTTCTTATTAGTGTAAGCATTTCAGCACACGATAGTCTTGCTAATTGGCGCTATTCAAAGAACAATACAATACAATGCAATACAATACAATACAATACAATACAATATTTATTTATTGTCTGAAACTGTGGTAACATGTAACACAAGCTGTGTATATCTTTTGACCGACCGAAAAAACACAGTTTGCCAAAATCAACAGCCTGTGGTCTCTACCTACCTCACTAATCAGTGTTTTCAAATATCAATTATAATTTTTTGGCGTATATATATATGGTTTCGTTTATATTTTAAGTACGGTGCGATCGTGTTCTTGTTTGATTATGAAACAATTAAGACCCACTGTCTGTAAATGACACGAGAGGGGAGGATAATCGGATCACATGAGTAACACAGCCGCCTGTCAACTTGTTTGATGTTGGATTTATCATTCGTGCTTAACGAGAAAAAAAAATCGAGATTTAAGCATTTTGAAAACATTTATGAAAAAGAATGTTGTTTTTTTTCCCGAAAATTTGAATTCGACGAATATAAATACCAACGAAATTACCTTTTAATAAAAGCATTAACGAAATTTCATGCCGACGCACTTAAATGCACCCACAGTAAACATTAAATGACTTATGTTTCAGTTCTTGGATCAGCCTGCTCTTCTACAAACGAATGGGCAGCATGTAAAGTTAAAAACTCTATATGTGATACAACCAAGAAATGTGGTTGTGACAAGGGCTTCTTTGAAGAACCAACGGACAAGTGTTTGATGAGTACAGTATAACTTTTATTGTCCTTGTTACAGACTGTGTTTCTGCTAGATTAAGACAAATTTGTATGTTCTTATATTAAGTACATGTAGTATAGGTATGCTTGCATAAAAAGCAAGTGAAATTGCAACACAAACTTTTAACCAGGAAAACGTCATGTGCTATGAAGTTGTTGTTTTTTTTTTCGAGAAGATCTTATGACAGTATAACTAATAGCACCAAGCCTTATAATACAGTTGATAGGTTATAAAATGTCCGATTAAGGTTTGAATCATACTTCACATGGACATTTAAGATAATTATAATATGTCTCCGAACAACAGACGTAAAATTGCGTCTCATGGTCATGTTTTCGATGTCATGGAAACATTATGTATGTAAATAACGTGAAATAATAAAAAAATCGTCTAGTTTTAATTGGTACCAAACACTAAGATGAATAGGAGGAGAATGTTAAAGTATGTTTTCATATGGAACGCCATGACCGTCTTATCATGACTTGTTTGCTTACATGCGGTACATATTTCATTATATGCAGTAGATCTTTTATTATATGCAGTAGATATTTAATTATATGTGTTAGATAGTTCATTATGTGTGGTACAAATTACATTATATGTTGTATTCTCTTTGTTATATGTGGTACAACTCTTTTTATGTGTGTTGGGAATGTCTTTATATGCTGTGCATTTGAATTTGTGTGCGGTACAAACACCAATATATGCAGTAGATTTGTTATTGTGCGTAGTAGATAAAACGTTATATGTGGTGCTTTTTACATTATATGATGTACAAACATAAATATATGTGGTAGTCACTGTGTCCATTATGTGTGGTGCTTATTTCCTTATATGCAGTGCAAATAATATTTTGTGTTGTACTTTCGTTTATATACGCTTTGGGTCTCTCATTATATGCTGTACATGCGACTTTCTTATATGATGTGCTTCTAGCATTATATGCGGTAGTAATTTCTTTATATGCGGTAGTTACGTTGTTATGATGAGATAGTAAGGATGTTTCCGAACGATACCATAAATTGCCGGATTATAACGAATCTTGATATTTCACACGAGTAGTTATTGTGCACCGAGACAGTTTAAAGGACGTGTTGAATGCAAGAATCAGACACACGCTATTTCATACAAACTTTGATTAAAGAAGTCAGGAATATGTTATTACACTTGCCAGACTGAAATAAAATGTCCCTGAACATGATGTCAGGGATCCGACTTTCAGTCGGCGTAATCGTAGCAGCGATCATTGGCACTGTTATTGGAAGAGTAGTTTAAAAGTAAATATTTACTATATATCAATTCTTCAAATGATACAATTGACAGGAAAGGAATACAAAATTTCTAGAAAACAATGAGTTGACTTGTTTATTTAATTTGATGATCAATTAATAAATGACCATATAAGATCAACTGTAAGTGTTCCCTTTTCCCGTTGTGCTACAAGATGTATTGCGCAATTACTATACATATTGTGATCTGGAGTAGCCGGGTAAATCTGCGGATTTACTCACAAAACAGTAATTCATACATAATGCACGACAACACTGTTAAAATTGTTCTGCTTTGAGACAACATGATATTAAGGTTGTTATCACAAACATAATTGTTGCAAGTCCAATTAAGTTTATGGTTAAGTTTAATCACACATAACGTTATAAATAGACTACTTACAATAAACTCCATGTATAGCGACTCCGGTTATAGCAAAATTCAGGATATATGAAAAAAATTTCCTGGGCCTAATTTTTTTTCTTCTTAATTAAAAATGAAAATGGGATGTGGATAAAAGATACTTTGTATATAGGAAACAAAATATAAATGGTCCCAAGGAGATTGTTATATACGAAGTTTGCTTTATTGTATATTAGCTTCCAAAGAGATTGAACTAACCTGGTTCAAGGTAAACGTTTTATTAAGTCACAGTTTAAAAAACAAAGGGAAATAATCATCCCAGCTTAACTCTTGGAAATGTTTCGGTTATCTTATCATATAAACCTTAACCCTGACATTTTGTCTACAGAATTGTTATTAGTTTCAGAATCAGCTAGACTAAGTCTAATGAAAGCTATAAAATCTAAATAATTAACATAGTTTACTTAATACTTGAAGAACGAAGAAAATATTTCATTCTTCGGCGTTAATTGTATCATCTACCTATTATATTATTTATGTATTTCATTTTTCAGGTTTTTTTCACGTTATGATGAGATGGTAAGGATGTTTCCGAACGATACCATAAATTGCAGGATTATAACGAATCTTGATGTTTCACACGAGTAGTTATTGTGCACCGAGACAGTTTAAAGGACGTGTTGAATGCAAGAATCAGTCACACGCTATTTCATACAAACTTTGATTAAAGAAGTCAGGAATATGTTATTACACTTGCCAGACTGAAATAAAATGTCCCTGAACTAGTTTAATAAAAGCTAACATAAAATGACAACTCATGACAGACCCTATATGTATTGGCTTAAGTTAAAATTCAAATGCACTGCATATAACGACATTACCACCACATATAAGAAGCGTTGTACTACATATAACAAAGACAGTACAGCATACAAAGTACCTTGTACCATATAAAATGAACTATCTACCACATATAATTAAATATCTACAACATATAATAAAAGATCTACTGCATATAATGAAATATGTACCGCTTATAAGCAAACAAGTCATGATAAGACGGCCATGGCGTTCCATACTTTTACCTTAAGCTTGCCTTCGTCATAATAAGTCCGTACAAACATGTCTTAAATACCGCACCGTCATCTTGCTTAACTTGCTTGATATTTGACCTACCTTAATTTCAATTACAGGTCTTGGTTCCGCGTGTGGGTCTACAAATGCATCGATAGTTTGTATTACCGCAAGCTCTGATTGCATACACAGCAAGTGTAGCTGCAACATAAACTTTATCCAGGAAAACGCCCTGTGCTATAATGGTGTGTTTCTTTCGAGAAGATCCAAAAGAACTTCGTGTTAGAATTTTTTATAAAAATCATAATGTAATGGTTTATGTGTTACTAAATAATTAATCAAAGACTGTTAATAGAAGCTTTTAACTTCTTACTTTTCAAATATATATAGAGGCCATTGTGCATTTAACCATGTGCCATTGTTTTGATATGTGTTTTGTTTTTTGTTTTGTTTCAAGCAACATAGATGCGTTTGTATGTCTGACTTGGCATTATTTGTCTTGTATCAGTGTTTGTGCATCTGAGTTGATTTTAATTTTACATTTAAAAGATTAGCTAGGAAATGAACCTTTCTCGAAGGATTCGTCTGTTACGGGTATACTGCATATAGTGAGGTAACTACGTTTTCCTTAACTCTGACCTTAACTCAGCCGAGGACTGTACCTCAAATACCATATGTGATAAAACAGAGGGATGCAAGTGTAAACATGGCTTTATTTTTACAAACGGATTGTGCCAAGGTAATCTAAATATTATACCTTACATTCTACGATTTTTTTAGAAAGATCTTGTTAACAAAATGAAAATATTACGTAAATAAATGACTTAATCAATGCTTGAATCCGTTTCTGCGGAATAATGCAGATGTGCATTGTAAAAACAAATCAAGTACATGTATCAGTACAGAACTCTGGTTAAGACATCCAGGAAAACTGGTTAGATAAATAATCCCTGATTACGTGAATTGAGATTACAGTGCATTTGTGGTGTCAAGAGACGTAGAATTTTAAACAAAACTGTTTTCCATGATTCATTACAATTTTATTTACATTTTAGATTCTTCGGCAGAAGGAATCCGACTTGCAGTCGGCGTAATCGTAGCAGCGATCATTGGCACTGTTATTGGAAGAGTAGTTTAAAAGTAAATATTTAGATTAATTTTTCAAATGCTAGAATTGACAGGAAACGAATACAAACTTGCTTAAAAACAGTTGTAATGACTTGTTTATTTTATTTGGAAAATCAACTACAAAATGACCAAATATGACCAATGGTATGTGTTTCCTTTTTCCCGGTGTGATACAAGATGTAATGCGAACTTACTGTACATATTGTGATCTGGAGTAGCCGGTAGTTACATCTGCGGATTTACTAACAAAACAGTAATTACACATTTATACATAATGCACAACAACACTGTCTACAAACTTTATTCTGCTTTGAGACAACTTGATATTTAGGTAGTTATCACTAACATAATTGTTGCAAGCCCAATAAAGTTTAAGGTAAGTGTAATCACACATAACATTATA